>LWCB01003522.1:0-12720 GCA_001630525.1 Coelastrella sp. M60 | reverse complement strand
TGATAATCTTCTGCAGCGGAACCGGCCCATGCTCTTCCCCTGCTGGATCAACATAGAACCACTCGCAGCGCCGCTGAAAAGCAGCAACGCTTGCAGTCATAGGTGGCAACCTGTCGAACCCAAACGGAGTGTCTCCGGCTGTTGCTGACCCTGCTGATGCTGCTGTGGCGAGTACTGATGCGGCTGTTGGCGACGAAAGAGAGGGTGTCTTCTCAATGTCAGCGGCACCCTTGCCTCGCACGCCGCGCTTGACCATAAAACCTGGTGGTGCTGCTTCCATGGAATCCAATTATGCTGTAGTGGTGGTGATGCTTGGCTGGCAGCCCCTCCTCGTAATGATGTCCTAGGCTTGATCACGCACGATAATAGCTGTCATGCTGGCAATGATGTGTCCTCTGCAGATAATGCAGCGCTAACACTTGAGTGCTTTACAGCGTAGCATCATCAAGTTGCAGGGTAGACCCGCCAAGGTGTCACCATAAGGCATATAGAAGCAAGGAGATAGGTAACCAGTGCGACAGTTCTGCTTTAACGCGCTGTTGGCACTAGTGCAAGGTAAGGGCAGCTGGATACAGCTAATGCAGAATCGTGCACTGATACTGCCAGCATGGCAAGCGCCTCAAGATGTCGGATAATTTGTATTTATGAAGGCTGGAGGAGCAAACAACACAGCCAACACTATACATAGCAGGAGGCATGAAGGCTGGGGCTGTGATCACGTGCACCAACCTGTACTCACGGTGCTTTAAGCCTTGTATCGCCTCCTTCACAGAGTTCAATAGAAATAAGCTAGTGATGAACTGACCATACGTCCCCGATCATGAGCGCTGGGCAACAGTTCCCCTCACAGACCCCCTAGCCAAGCACAATCGTACGCAGTATGCTAGATCAAGCAACCTACAACTCTGGCAGTTGCTGAGTTTAGTGCAACAGTGCTGTGCGACAGTACTGTTCCGCAGATTTTCCAGCAGCAGGTTCGCTGCTTTTCTAATACGGTGCTTCCGGTCTGCTGTCCTTGTTGATGTTGTATCTGAGCTAGTAATGTGCACTCTTCTAGGTCTTATGAACGGCTGCCCGCAGACCAGCTGTGCGCGGCAAGGGAACCTGGAGAGACGTTGCAAACATACCAGTCACTGTGAAGAGAGCAGACTGGACGCCTGCAGTTCATGTTTCGGCAAGTATGCTGACACGCATACAGAGGCTCAGCTCGCTGGCACCCCGTAGCAAGTCCAAGTCAGCACTGACGTAAAGACCACGCTTCTGTAAGTTGTCCCTATCAAGCGACTTCTGCTGGGCACAGCAACATGTGTAGGAAGGTTACTTGTGATACATGCCACAAGCCAACCTGGGCTGGTTGCGGCATGCACGTGGACATGGTCAGCAGTGACAAGTGTGAGTGCAGTCTGTGCAGTCTGTGCATAGTGCTGGAGTGAGCTGCAATTGTCAGCCAATATAGTCGGTAAGTGTGATCACAAGATGATCCTTTCTGAAGGCACTTGCTGGCGTGCCTGAGGAGCAGCGCTGCAAGTGCAAACCCCATACACAGGCTTTGCAGAACCAGGCATCTGACAGCAAGTAAGATAAGGGAGGAACTAAAGAAGGGTATAGAGGGATGCAACTGGTAGGCAGGTTAGAGGTTCTATGTTGATACCTATTCAGTGCAGCTAGACCTTCGCTGCAAGTTGGCCGGAGCCGCCTGCAGATTTGGACCTGGCACTGTGCAGCAAACCCACTTCTGCTGTCGGATACCTCTGCAGCTGTTGCAGCAAACCGTGGACCTCCAACCATCTTATGCATGCTTGAATTGCAGGTCATCAGGTTGTGCAGTGAGTTGAGTACCTGACAGAAATCGTAGCAGAGGAGTCACAATAACTCAACTGCCAGCTACACCAATATGCAGCAACATGTCTCCAGCTACACTGTGATCCAGCCTAAACATCATTCCTGACTCAAACATACTGACATATACTTACAGACAATGCCTAATAAACACTCAATGTGTGCTGCTGGAAGTCTGACAGTTTCTTCTCCATTTGCAGCAGCCATATGCACTGCAAGCTCTGCTAAGCCAGTTACACATTGCTGGCCCTTACCCGTGTGAGGGATGCAAGGAAGCAGGCTTCGCGATAGCATTGAATGAAGGCCTGATGTGCCTTGTGCTCCTGATGTGGCCTCTTGGTTGAGAGCTTTGGTAGAAATGCAATAAGAACCGAACTATGTTTCAAGTTGAAACGACGAGCTGTGACGTCAGCTGTACTGTCAGTGTGCTTTGCTGTTAGGAGCAGCAGTTGCTTGTTTTATCAGCAGCACTGCATTCACTTTGCCGCACGAGCCAAACTTGCTTTCAGAGCAAGGCTTCTGCATTTCATTTTGATCAGGATCCTGATTGCTACTGCCCTGTAGCTTTTCATGATGTGAACTTCACAATGGATGATGAACATCTTGTGTGGCTTGGTAACACATCTGCTGCAGTCTGTTACATAGTGCAATAAGTGAAAGAAAGTTTGGCTCATGCAGCAAAGTGAAAGCAATGCTGATGTATGAAAAGCAATTGCTGCCTCTAAGGGGCCGCCACCCGAGAAAAGAAGCTGGGACATGTAGCAAGCTCTGAACCCTCTGCAGCTGTTCTCGATAAGTGTGACAATCATTGCCGGGCCATCCAACTCCCAGATTGTAAGGCTAGCAACTAGACTGGGCTACTAGTAGTAGGCTAATAGCCTATTAGCCTACTGCTGAACTGAGTCACTCTAGTAGCAGTTAGCTAGTCAGCTACCGCATTCCAATGATCTCCGAATAATTGTTACCATTCCAAGGACTCCGTATCGGATACGCCGAGTGTGAACACTGAACCAGGCATATCATATGGCTGTCACAAGGCAGGGCAAGCCTGCATGTTGGTGAATCTGGGACCACCTGTCCATAGCATGCATTTTGGCAGGATGCACGGCAGTGACCCTGTGATACAGTTTCTGCCACATCTTATACTCACACAAGTCAAAAATGTCAGCAACACCGTGTCAGGCGTGCTAACACACCAGCATATCACTGCACAACAAATCAAAATTTCACAACATAGGCTTTGCGAATTTCTGAGTCTTTCAGTAGTAGAGACACGCACTCCAGCCACGAGGCTCTTGGGAAGCGTATGTATATTCAGGTTCCATCACACACTGATGACTTCAAGAGTTGATTACAACGGTGGTCAGGGCACTCTAGGCACTCTACACCAACACAAACCTTCTCACAAGTTGTGCAATGCATCACGATCTGTCCCTCACAAAGTTGAGAAGGTCCCTGTAAGCCTTATCTACTGTGGGCCACCCTGGTTCTAACCCAATATCTACTGCTACTCTGTGAGCACACCCAAAGCCGCTGAACACCACTGCGTTAACACCTTGTCCAGGGAACGTGCTGTCTCCCACACAGTAGAGACCCTGCACACTTGTGGTGTTGAATGGCATGCTGAGCATACCCAATGGTCGCCTGCTTGGGATGGGTCCATACGTGCCATCTTCCCGTGACAGATACCTTCGGTGTGTGCGAGGAGTGCCAACCTGCCGTGCATGCATCACAGCACAACAGCATGATGTTGATCAGCGTCTTGAGACAAAGTGTCCGTATCAACACCTGTAGTGCTGGCTGCAAAGAGAGCGACAGCTCTATGGGCTGTTCAATTCCAGAGGGTTTGCAGGCTGGCATACACTTGGATAGTACCTTTGAAGGAATGGAGTAAGCATTTCAGTCCTGCTCACCTAACAAGTGCATTGAATGGCGATCAAAAGGGCTGTACTGCAAGTGGGGTTTTGCCAAAAAATAATCATACACTGTATGGCACTGATCAAGCCTAAGGCAATTGCATCTGTGCTCCCATTACCTGGGACCAACTCCACGTTTGCCATCACTCACCTCCCTGAACTCAATGGCTGCTCTCAATCCCGGCCAAAGTGCCTCCAGCCGCTGACATATTTCATCTGCTACCTGCTCCTTCTTCGCCTCGTACTCTTCTGGACTTAGTCCCTGGATGCAGCAGCAACTGGAGGCCTCAGGGGCGAGGGACTGCCGATCAGGTTGCAACTCGTTGATAGTTATTCCGTGCACTCACAGGAGATTGTGGTGTATGGCTATACCTACGTAGAACCCTCGCTCTAGCCGGAGCAACTGTGGTAAGGGTTTGACATCACCACCAACAGCCCTTTACCAAACTGCAACTGCTGCATGACATGGTGAGGATTACTTACCTGCCAGGCATCAATCCAGTCAGGGGTGAATGCATGAATGATGTGGCGACCTTGGGGAGCTAAACTAGGGTCCAGACTGCAGGCAATTCACAGCAACAGCAGCAGCATATAAGCAAGCAGCAGCACTTTTTGCAAACCCTGATCCCTTGCGCCAATGCAAGTGGCACAGCAGGCACAGAGTAGGACAGCTAAAATCATCTTGTGAATACGTTGGTAATAGATACATCTCAGATACATCGCAATACATGCAATGCAGTGATCAGGCAATGACTGCATAACCTTTTCAGGTGCTCACAGTGATGGCATAGAAACAAAGAGTGTTCCTCGTGCTTGTTCCATCTTTCCCCAATCCTCTAACAATATGTGATGCACGTCTGTATCTTCTGGAAGTACATCTGCTTTTACCCCCATGTGGATTGACAAGAAGCTTGGACTCTTCTTGTAGCGCTTCCTGCAGAAAGAACATCACACTGTCATATGTTTACAGAACATATATATTCAACACCGTTGCCCGTACTGCGAAACTTAGTGCAAACATGCAACAGCTCAATGCTGCTGCTGCTGCTGCTGATGCCTACTGCTCTGAATGAACCACACCAATCACAGAGGAGCCACAGAGTATCAATTATGGCAATAAGACCCTGAAGACTAGCTTCTGTCTTGTCGGTAACAAGGGAGTGGGCGTTTTGAGGTAATAGGAGGAGAGGCAGACCAACCCACTTCACTGGGGCACATAGCATTGAGAAGGACACCAGCAACATACAAATGCTGTTTCAACACCCACCTGAAGAGCTTTTCCGACTCTGGCATGCGCTGCTCGCCAATCATGCCCTCAAAAGTGTCCCACCGTGTTGCATTGCTGATGACTGTCTTGCCCCGGTATACTCGCCCATCAGCAAGTCGCACACCTGCAACAGATTCAACTCTTCGATGAGAGGGTGTGAAGCTTTGCACACTGTGCTGTGTAGCTCTGCAAGTAGTGAGTATCAAATTTTAACAATACTGCCTGACGAAAGTGTACGCAGTTGCACATGGATCACAGCAGTCTTTGGAGTCTCAATGCAAACTTTGAGTACCATGTAAGCATGACACCTGATGACACACACAACAAAGCTAAAGGATCAAAAAGTAGATGCAACTACAACCTGTTTTAAGTTTCAAGCTACTGCAGCCACCGCTGTGATTCAAGCTTGGAAGCCGCACGCATAGCTAGACCAACACAGCAGGATGTCAGAGTGACAAAGTCAGCACACCTGTTGCCTTGAGTGTGGTGCTGCCATCTTCATTTGTCACCGTATCTGTGATAATCTGCTTTGTATTAGCTTTATACACAATCCTCCCGCCCCTCTCAGTGATGCCTGCCAATAGCAAGATGCAAGCAACAGGCAGCAACAGCACAAACACACACTGTGACACATTCAAATAATTCCACCTGACCAGCCAAGCCCTTCTTGCAGCATTGCCCCGATAACTTCAACCGCCTTGGTGACATATCGCATGGCTGCATGTAGATCTTACACGAAGTGATACGTCTGTCCCACTCAAGTCTGTCATAGCTGATCCCACATTCATACGTCTGTCTCACTCCAGTCTGTCATAGCTGATCCCACATTCATATGTCAGTCTCACTCCCAGTCTGTCATAGCTGGTCCCACATTGATACGTCAGTCTCACTCCCAGTCTGTCATAGCTGATCCCACATTCATACGTCAGTCTCACTCCCAGTCTGTCATAGCTGGTCCCACATTCATACGCCTGTCTCACTTCCAGTCTGTCATAGCTGGTCCTACCTTGAGCCATCTCTTCTGCAATCTGACCCACGCCACCCAGAGGATAGTTGATCCCCCCAAAGTGTCTGTCACAGAACACCATGCCAGCATTGATCATCGGCGTCATGTCGGCATTGACAGTACTCCAGATGAAGCACTCCAAGTCTATGAATTTCAGGAGCTCTGGGTCCTTGATATACTTGCGAGCAACATCACCTGATGTTATACACGCAGAATAGAATTCCTGGTCAACTTTGCATGAAGCCCATGTGGATATGAAACTGACGTGAACACCATCTTATGAGAGGACATCTTTGAGAACATGATTTGATCTAGAATCCTGCACTGGCCTAAATGAATCAAACATCAAATCTGACTGAGCAAGCTGCTGATCAACAGAGCATTTGCACCTGCAGCCATCTGCCAAGTAACTACTACACTTACCTGTATTTGTGATAAGATAGGATGCTAGTGTAAGGCAGGCCACTGGGTTCTTGAAGAATTGGCCCATCAGATACCTGTGGTGAAGACAGTGGAGGAAGTTATGAGCCAATACTTCGAGAAGGATTGATGTCCTATATTCACTCGCAACCTGGTCTGTATGTCGCAGCACCAACAACAGCATATCATTCCAAACTAGCACAATGCAGTCAACCAAGTACTCAAGGTTTCTGGCTTGCAGGTCACTTGCATGCTATGTGCCAGTTGTGCACGCAGTAATCCTGTATATAACAAACAAGCTAGCAGATTGGCCAGGGCAGCTTGGTAGATACGCAAGTAGAAGCCAGGTGTCAGACTGCATCAGTCACTTCTGACTCCCTTCAACTCGTACCTAGGCTCTTCCAGAGACTTAAGCTCCAAGCTGTTCAGTGCGTTAAACACATTCCAGCATTCGTCATAGAATGACTTGATTCCTGCAGCCTCATGTGGGAACCGCGCTGACAGCTCAGACACAAAATCCTCATACTTGCGCCATACTTGCACGTTGAGTCCCTGCGTACAGATTGCAGACAGGAGTTCAGCAGGGCAGTGCATGTTTTGGTTTGGTGTCAGTGTGCACTGGTCTTTTGACACATGTCTGCTGTTGTCAAAGCACTGATGAAGCAGCGTGGCTGGCGTCTGCTGTGTAGCGGGCACAGATAATTCTAAGTACGTGTACGCCGACTGCTATGGTGGGCATACTATGGCAAGCAAACAAAATTGATTGCAAAGGTGTCTGATGCTACCATTTTTGCTGCTGGCAACCAACAGTGCAAGCATTGTTTACGTGAGAGGGCAGCTGGTACAATCCTGGGTGCTTTTGCCTGTACATTCATTGTCGGTGTATTCTAGAAAACGGCTCAAACACAAGATGAAGATATCTGATTGAGCTTATTACTAGCAACTTGCATAATGATCTTGTTGGCACAGGGCTGCTGTTATACAGAAGGACCTTTCCATGCATCAACAATCTGCAAATGGAAAGGTTGCTGTTCCTCACCTGGGGAAACTGGCTGCTTGCAGGACAATGGTAGTGTACCTGGGTAGGGTCGGGAACTGTCTTCATCTTTTTCCCAACTGCTTCAAGTGCTTTAGTAATCAAATTTGTGGTTCCCTCATCGCCGAATCCGAACATCATGCTGGAGCCCACGTCGAAGGTATAGCCTTCCCTCTTGTAGTGCGCTGCACTGCCCCCTGGCAACAGGTATTTCTCCAGCAAAACCACTTTGCCACCCTTTTCGACTAGTTTTGCTGCTGTGGTCAATCCACCCATGCCTCCGCCCACAATCACAGCATCATACTCTACATCTGTTGGTGCATCAGTGTTAATATCTCGAACAGCAACGTCTGGATAAGGCGTCTTGGTTGCACAGCGTCTAAAGTTTCTGATGAAGTTCTCATGTGTTGACTGACGGGTCACGTTCGCCCCAGAGAAAGGGCGAGCGCGGAGGGTGTTCATTGCGGAACGGGCAAGACCGCGCCAGTGACACTTGAGATGGTTTATTAGTGTAACGTTGATGCTGAAAAGCACGTAATGGCAGATATTTGAACATGCCTGGCGTGCTTGGGGAGCGTGTACTGGTACTGCCTTCAAGGCCCGCTAGCCTGGAGATGAAGCGGCAAAGTCGTCCCAGCTGCTGGCGCATTATGCAGGGACTGACCCCCGAACCTTTTGAGTGCACTATGGTCTGCAGGTTGGTCCGGCTTTCTGGCAAGTGTGGCCCAATGGACACATATGTACAGCTAGCGTGAGACGCAGGGTGTGCCCATCTGACGGACTCAAGCTGGCACATCTAATTACTATCCGCTTGCAAAGAACAATAACAGCTGCGCATGACTAAGGCATTGATGCTCAGCACGAACGGCTGTATTGGCTTGGCATCACCACCTTCCAGCCCAGCCGAGTAATAGTCACCTTAAATGTCGCAAAGCCCTTGGAATCTTTCAACATATCCCTTTGAATAGCCTAATCAAACCCATGACAGCCTTTGAGTCGCTAATCGCCTGAACTTCATGCACAAACTGCTGCAATCAGAGTGTCACATACCACGTGACATGTGGAGTAAGGTCATGCCATAGTACCATACAGGCAGGTTGTTGGTGTTGAGAAGTTGTTCAGAAAGCAAGATGTTTCATCAGAGGGCGTAGACAGTCTGGATCATTGTAGCACCATTTGCTGTTGTTGAGCTATGACTTACAGTCGACACAGCGATATCTACAAGTCAGCAGTTGCTGATGGACTGCATACCCGCATGCATATATAGCAGTAAGGAGCTAAGCAATGGCTCATGCAAGGGGTGAGTGCAATGGTGGATGGAAATGGTCAGTGACATGCATGACTTTGAGCCACACAAACAACGTTCAAAATGCATGGCATGCATTTCGCTGCACGAGCCAAACTATCCTTTTTAAACAGGACGAGCCAACCCACGTTTCACACAGCACAGTAGTGAACAAAAAGGATTGAAGTAAGATTACCAAAATGCAGTGTCACAAGCGAGGTGTGTAGGGTGAACACCATGATTCTGTCCTACAGGCTGCAGCCTGATTCTATACAGCTGCCTTGGCAGGATTCAAGTACAGAGGCACCATCCTCAGGAGCAGGAACACGAATAAATTGTAAGCCCAAAAGAACAGGTTCACAACAGCAATGCCAACATGCCACAACCCAAGTTCATCTGCTACTGCTGCTCTGCACCACTGACCAAGTGCCCACATTCTGTATGTATTGAACCCAATAGGCACCAACATGCGGGGCAGCATAGCAACCTTGTTTCCACTTGTGAAGCACTCACAAGCAACTTGTGCTGCTGTGAGGTACAAGTGAGGCCCCATCAACCTCAGCACAATCGACCGCTGGTGGCTTAGCATGATAGAAACAGCGGGCAGGAGTATAGCGATGAATCCAGCAAAAGCTGCATAGTGTTTGACCCATGCTTCAGGCACCAAGGGGCCACTAGCTTTGTTGCCCATGCTGACATTGCTTTTGAAGCGGAACTTGTTGACAACAGCTATGTATGCTGGCCATGCTAAGCTGAACCAGATGTCATGAGCTGGTACTGCTCCAGAAAAAGCAAGAAGACCACAGCACACACACAGTGCCACGCCTGGTAGGATAACGGTTCTGCGCATTACTATGTGGTCAGTTCAGTGATACCAGGTAGCCAGCAGAGCTGTATATCGATGTACAGAAGATGAGCTGCTCCAGCAGAAGTACAGGGCCAGGAGCAACTTGAGCGTAGAGCGAGACACGGCATCGACCTGCAGCTACTTACCGCAAATTGACTCATAACAAAACACCACATTGACGCCCGAGCAAGCCTTGGATGGCATTTCATTGAGCGGGAGTGGTGTCAGATAGACTGCGTAACACAACCGTCGCATGCAGTGTGCACCAAGCTGTCGCGATGGATAACAGTATGATAAATACGGGAAATCACTCTGGCAGCACTATAATACGAATTCAGCGAGCTGCAACCACTTTCTGTTCTGTACAACCGGCCCGGTCAGTTGCCCGACAGGCACTAAGCGCTTCACAAGGTCAAGAGGTCCGACATTGCTTTGCAGAGACAGGGTGACACCCTCTCTATAACATACTCCCGGCAATCCTGCTGTTTTAAGTTTTATTAAGTATCAACTTGGCCAATGGCAACTGACACTGTCTTCTGACAAGGTTGTCATAGACCTAACAGCATAGGTACAAAGTGTTACACTGCAGGAGATAGCCTGCTCAGCTGTCATCCTTCTGCAGCTGCTTTGAGGTCTGCTGTTGCTGAGATACTATGCTGTCCAGCAATGACAAGTCACTCTCGTCTTGCTGTTGCGACTCTGAACTGGAGCTTCTACTGCTGCCTGTGGCCTGGCTGCTAACAGGGACCATGCTTTGCAAGGATATGTTCTTGTAGTATCCAGTACGAGTTCGTTCCACGCCAGGGTGCCAGTTTCGGACCATATCTCTCAACGTGGAGTCCGTTAGTACATCTGTCGACCGATACTTGCCACTTGTTCTTCTGAATGCTGTAAACACCTCACTCTCATGACAGCGTCCAGAACGCTGCAATCGGCGCTCTGCAAATGCAGCTGCATGCACAACAACACAGAGAGGTACTTGATGACAGACAGCTTATAGTGACTTCCTTGGCATGGTGCATGTCTGGCAGCCATTGACTGGTATGGTGCACTGCTAATTCTTGGGCTGCCAGGTGTATGGCATGGTATCACTTAAGTTTGCTGCCCGGTGGTGAATACTGGCCCATTGAACCCTCCGTTAGCTCCACGTCATCACCAGCCAAATACTCACCAAAATCTTGCCACTGCGCCTCAAGCTGCTGCGCTTCAGCTACTGTCAAGCGTTTTGGCCGCCCCACTTCAAATATGGCAGCTGCAAACAAAGCGCCTATGCCACTGCTAACAGCCCAAGTTGGATCGCCCAAGCCACTCTCTAGCAGTACTGCTACTGCAACACCGCCAGCCAGGCAAGTAGCTGCTGCGACTGCTCTAGTCCATAAGGGGGCGACATGGGTTATCGCATCCACACTGCACGACAGTTGCAGGGCAGGGAAGGTTTACACTAATTAGTCACTCCCTGTTGTAATCAGGGAACTATGGCTATTGTATCATACAGCTATGATAGCAGTCTGCATGTCTCTGTCCCAGCAGAAGGTCAAAGCTGGTCTTTGCAGCACATGCAGCCCTGTATTTGTTGCACTCTGTACTGAACAGAAGTCAACTACGGCGATGTCAAGCCACTTGCAGCACTCTGCAGAAGTGTAGGGCTTTGTGAGCCATTGAGGCCAGCATGCATAGCTGGAATCAGTGACAGGGAATGCAGGGAACACTGATTTTGGGAATACTGGAATACAGGGAAAACATCCTGCAATGGCTCTACTAAATTGCACTGCATCTGAGAGGTTTATCACGAGAAGGCACTCACTCCAAACCTGCCGCTCTGCCCAGTCTGTTGATGATCCAGTCAGAAGGACGGTCCGTGTCTACTTTGCCCAAAAACACTAAAAGAAGCTGCCAGGGACTGACATACCAGAGGGCTGCTGACCACAGCAGTGCTCCAAAGACATCACCTGGATGGTCAATATGGTCACACATGATGATGCAGTTAGGTCATATCTAGCCATACAACATCTTATGTACAATTGGTGTATTTTGGTGGCACTGCACATGCAGACGTCTTGGCAAACGTATATGCAAAACTTGGAAGCATCAATAGCAGGCCAAGCCCAGCACATTGACCAACAGCATCTCCTTGTGGCTGTTCTGGCTGTAAAGTATGTAGCAGGTGTAACTGCAGTCTGATGCTTGACCCAGCTTGATATTGCAGACATCCTTACCTAGCCCAAAGCCTGCTATGCCAAAGTCACCAAGCGAATCATTGCTGTAAAGCAGGTCTGTTAGTTCGTCTCGCATGTTTGTCAAAGTGAATGCCAAAGAGCCAACAAACAACAGCACTGCAGGTAATGAACAGGCAACAGGGAGGTCGATCGCAAGCAGTCTGCTGCTGCATTTCTGATGATGCTTGATGAGCTGGATGTTTTCTTGTCTATGTAAGAACTTGCGTTGGGCATTTCATGTTGCTGATTGGACACGGTGTGCAACGCGTGGTTGGAGGACTGCTGTCCTGCCAGCTGCTACATGCACAGCAGCATCATCATAGCCAGATTGCATCAAACAACACTCGCTTATGGAGTCAACAAAAGCTTGCTGTTTGATACTGCATACTTGTGCTGCCACTAAGTTGCTGGCTGAAGCTATTGCTTATATTTGCTGTTTCGATTTGCACTGGAAGCAAACGTGATGTTGTGATGTACTGGCGCTTACATCCTGCGGGTATGCCAGCATCTGATGCGCCTGTGCTTTGCTGTTTCTCGTCCTGGATGCTCCTGTTGATTACACACCTGCAGCACCACCACCAGTTGAAGTGCAACAGCAGCAGCAGCACCAGCAGCAACACCAGCGGCAGCAGGCTGATGGAACACAAGAATGCTCAGACTTGAGCAGGTTGCCCCCTCTACTGCGCCAGAAGCTTATTCAGTTACGTACTCATATCCAAGAACTGCAAGGCGGTGTGCTGCGACCAGAACAAGATACCAATTGGTTGTTGAAGCTGAGGTAAAGGTTTGGAGGGGCACCAATGGTGGTGGCTGCGTCCTGCAAACATTGTGACAAAAGACAAATTCTCAGTCCGAGCCGCAGCAACAGCAGTATTTGGCAGTCCAGGT
>LWCB01003521.1:0-10214 GCA_001630525.1 Coelastrella sp. M60 | reverse complement strand
ATAACGCCCGTTACACTAACCCTAGCCAAGCTATAATCAGTTGCATGCCATAACTCTGGTGACTCTCTCAAGCCTCTTTGCTCAGGATTTGCTCAAGTTTGGCAGCAGTACACACCTATAGTGCTCGATTTACCTGGGTCCGCAGATACTTATCTTTCTCTAATAAGAAAATATACAGTGTGATATGCTGCGGAATCTCATCAAGTCCTGCAAACAGGTGGCAGATGGCCTGATGTCCGCAGGTGTGTTGTGTCTACCCACAGGCACAGTTGGCAGCAGACTATCACAAGTGTAAAGTGTATTGCAGATTGTGCGGCTATCAAGCTGCTGACATCGTTTATATCTTTGCATGCAGCTCCGTTGGCTCCAAAGCCCGTGGTTTTGTTCAGTTTCACATCCCAGAAAGCTGTTGACAGCTGGCATGTCTTTACAGATGCTTTCTTTGGAGGCAGATCACAAGCAGACTTGACATACAATGCTCAAGATCAGGTAATCAGATTCAAAAGACTGTCTCAGTAGCGACAACCTTTGCGCAAGATGTGAGCCACGTAGGTAAAAATACAAGGCAAGATCTTGACATTATCTGCTCCTGCAGGGGACGTCCTGCTGCACAGTTACCTGCACGACTTGTTTGTAAGGCAGTATTGTTGTTGTTATCTACAACTGCAGGCAGCTGAGTTTAGTGGTCGCTGCTCAGCTGAGCTGCCAGATGATGCTGACATGAAGCGTGCCGGCTACTGTGTGGCCAGCAGCAAAGTGCAGCACATAGGTGACTACTTTGACTTGTCAGGCTTTAGTCGGCTGGTGTACACTGTGAAGGGTGATGGCAGAACATACTTGGCGAATGTACGGATAGATTCACTGGCAGGTACTGGTGGTGATGTATGGCAAGCGCCATTCAGCACCAGGTGAGAAAGCGGCAGCAGCAGCAGCAGCAGCAGCAGCAGCAACGACAACAGTTGTTGCACACCGGCCAGGCAGCAAGCTACTGTTGGCAATGCACATGTATCCAGTGAGGCTCAAAGTGACAGCAGCACTAACCTTGGAGCAAAAATGTGACATGAAGATAGTCTAGACAGCGATAACTAGAAGCAGCAAAGGCGGGCCAATGTAGCAGCTACCTCAGTCCATCCACCAGAGTGTGTGTTGCCATCTCGTGCAGACCCGATGAGTGGAGTGAGGTGGTGATTCCTATCCACAGCCTGGCTATGACATATCAGGGACAGCTGGTAGAGCGCAAACTTGAGTTTCAGGCAGACAAGGTCATTGGAGTAGGGCTCTCAGTAGCCGCAAACACCTCATCTGCAGAAGGCAGTGGCGTCATTGATAGAACTGATGACAGCATTGGAGACAACAGCAGCGGTCGGTACAGTGCCAATGTGAGCCAAAGTAGTGCAGTACAGGAACAGCAGCAGCAACAGCAGCCAGAATCAAGGAAAGCAAGGGAGGACGCTTTCAGAATCCTCATCAAGAGTATACGCGCTGAAGGGGAGATGTAGCCAGGCTGAGTGCAATCCTTCACTTCTGTATTAGCATTCAGCTGCCCAAAATTCAGAACTGGAGACACAGACTGCTGATCTTCTTGAGTTAAAGCACCACTGGATTGCATTGCATAAAGACTCTAGGTTTGCAGCTACTTAGCCAGGTAGCAACAGCTGACAAACAGGTCATCAGTGAAGTACCTGACTGCCCTGAGTAAGTACGGATGGGCTCGTGCAGCACTGTGTAAATCCCAGCTTGCAGCCTTCACAATTGCTGATTGTCAGGATCATTTGTGAGCCAAGCAATGAAGATGGTGGCACACACAAGGCTGTCGCCATGTCAGATGCAAGTTACTTATGTAAAGCTGGGCCGTCATGGTGCTGCATCAATGATGTGCAGTGCGCATTGCGCATACATAAGATGCCTATCATAGCTGTATATCTTACGCTAGATCCGCCACTAGCCTGCGCATTTACTAGACAAAGGCTTTGGAACACTAGGGTTGCCTGTTACATAAAATACTTTCCAAGTCATAAGCGCGTTGCTAGGCATGTCACATGGTGAAAGCATCAACATAGCAAAGCAGCTTGCCTCAGTGTATGCAGAGCCCTCTACTTGTCCATCGTGCAGCAGCCAAGTCCAGCAGTCATACAGCTAGTCTCTCTTTAGCCAACATCGTGCCTGTCTCACCTACACAAATACGAGATGGGTACCTGTTGGCTGCAAGTTGCAACCGCCCACTTGGGGCCTTGCATACAGGTGAGAAAGCTAGAACTTTAAATCAACTCAGCTGTCTTTATGAGATTTCTTCATTGACCAAGGCGCCATGATCGCATCCTTGCTGTGTAGCATAAATCAATTACATGTCTTGCTTGAGATCCATACTGTGATCACGATGTGAGTCAACCGCTGACACTGCAGCACCGGGGCCGCTAGGTGCGCACATGAATCAGAAGCATATGTACCAGATCATTCTTGACGCATTGGGTGGAGTGGCTGTGACCATGAAATCTGCTGCTACCAAGCCCGTCACTGCTGCTCAGCTATCATCTTCCTCATCTCCTCCATATGCTGCTGTGCTGCTGCCATCTCTGCCTCTGCCTTGTTCAGGCGCTCTGCATCATCATCCTTCACAGATTGCGGTGTCTTGTCAACATAGCTGGGCAAAGACTGCTTACGTCGGATGGCTTCAGCCCTGCTGCTGGCCTCAGCAAGCTTCTTCTCAAGCTTGGCCAGCTCTAGTGTGGGGTCGAGAATGCCCTACAAAGGGAAACAATTCCAAATAGAGTTCAACCGAATGACACCTGGGTTCCGAGGAAATGACTGTGTGAATGCATGCATAGCTGCTGTGGTTACACAGCGCACTTTGATGCATGAAGAGCACCTCTTGGCATCTTTTCCAGATCTGAGCACTCACCTTCAACATCATGTGCACTGTGGTGGTGTCATCCACAATGGCAACACTGCATCCTGCAGGTGCAGTCTCCCCCTCACCCAGCAGCACTATGTCACTGCTGCCAGACAAGCAGGCAATGTCAGCATTCAGAGACTGAAGGACACTGGCCCTGCTGCCACTACTGCAGGAGACATACACAGTGGGCCGCTGGCGGGTGAGGCCATAGTCGCTGCGCAACTTGCGGATCGCTGCTACAACCGCCTGTGCCTCTTCAAAGCTCTTGTCTAGCTCTGGTTGTGACCAACTGGGCTGCTTGGTGGGATAGGGGGCAATCATAATAGAAGGAGTGGACGACTGCATATACATAGGCACACGCAGCCCCCTTAACATCTCAAGATACACACAGGACAGCCTACAGGATGACTACAAGCTGCATCACAGAATCAAATATATGCAAGGTAGAAGGCCTGCAGAGGCGTGCTCAAAGCCGTCAAATGATGCTGCATCAGTTGACACAAGGGCTGTGACCTCGTCAAGCAGTGAGTGCCATAGAGCTCCTGCTCAGTGAATCACATTGACATGCACACAACTTGTATTGCCCGCCCTTTCCCCTTCTCAGACCTGTTGCTGAGTCTTAGGCAGTCTCTGCCAGAGTTCCTCTGTGACAAAGGGCATGAAGGGGTGCAGCAACCGCAGACCAGAGTCCAGGGACACCCACAGAGCTTGCTGGGTGGCAGTCTTGGCTGCTGCAGCACCTACAACCCAGAAGTGACAGAACACGGTTACAATCAAACTTCTCTCAGTGGTACCATCTGGTTGCGCTGGTGCAAAGAATGCCTAGGTATCACAGCTGCAGCTAGTGCAAGCATGTTTGTCACCGGAGGTTTGCGGGTGAAGCCTGCATATGATTGACTGATCCTGCGGCACATACTGTAGCAAGCACAGTACGAACTTTGTCCCACCTGGCTGTGCATCATCCTTTGCCATGACTGGCTTCATGAGTTCAATAAAGACATCACAAAGCTCATACTGCCACCAGCTGTACAGCTGCTGAGTGGCACTAGCAAAGTCATACGCCTCCATTGCCTGCAAGAAACAGAGATCCATCAAATGGTGAACAGGGTAGGAGCTGCTGTGATACTGTTGCAGCACAAACCCCCGGGGACAGACAGCATTAGGCGTATACCCAGAACGACAGTGGGTCACAAGCTAGGCAGTAAAGTGCTGTTGAGAAGAAGACAAGCGCTGATGACTGGCCACCGACAGTGTATCAAGACAGACATTTGTGCAGGGCGCTTTGCACCAGCCTACCTTGTTGACAACCTCTACTGCAGCGTTGAGTCTACTGAGGATCCACTGTGCTGCTGCTGGCCATGTCTGCAGCTGCTCAGCTGTGATCTGTTCAGGCTGCTGGGGCACAAAGCCTGCTGGGAGGTTCATCATGGCAAACTTTATGGCATTCCACAGCTTGTTGCACCAGTAGCGGTAGGCAACCACACGCTTGATATCTAGGTTGATGTCACGAGCCTGGCAGCACGGTTTGCACATCAAGTCAGGATCAACAGCATGTGCAGCAACCATACCTGAACCAGAGGGATGTGCAATACTGGCATGATGTAAATCTCTCACAGCACTTCAATGACGTCTGAGACCCTGATGGCACCAACAAGCACAGTGCACACATATGTATACCTTTGCTGTCTTTCATACATACCATTTACCTTTCCGTTCCATACCCCACAAAAAAGCTACACACACCTGTGTCGTGTAGGCCACCAGAGCAAAGCGTAGTGCGTCTGTCCCACATTCCTCAATGCCGTCTGGGAAATCTGTCTTCTGGGTGTCCATGGCTCGCAGCACTTCCTTGGGATCAAGGTTACCAGTCTACACAAAAGGCATGGCAGGACAAGAGACTGATGATGAAAGAACAAGCGACATAAATACCAACAACAGAACTATATCAATTTACGATGATGCATGCAGCTGGCTCGGTTTGTTAGCTGATTCAGCAGGTTGGCCCATGCTGAGTCAGCATGCCCAGCACCCTTGCCAGTGAACAAATCAGCACACTTTGCTTGGAGGAAGTGCAGAGCTTAGCTATCACAATGGACGAAATTTTCTGCACACAACGTATTGCCACTATTCACAAACCCTGCTCACCTTCAAAGTATCATGCAGCCCTTGCAGTGTGATGCCCTCAATGACATGAATGGGATCAATGACATTGCCCAAGGACTTGGACATCTTCTTGCCATGAGCATCACGAACCATGGCATGAAGATACACCTGCAAAATAAGATACAACCCACAGCTGCTTTGTCACGAGCCGTTGCAGGCAAGCGCTAGCGGATTCCTGCAGGATGCCTCAAGTGGTTTACTGTTTTGACTATTGAGGCACTCTCCATTGAGGTGGCATCTGCTGGGCTTGAGCACGACTTGCAGTAGCCTTACCTGCTTGAAGGGCACCTTGTCTGTGAGCTGCAGCCCCATCATGACCATGCGAGCCACCCAGAAAAACAGAATATCATGCCCTGTCTCCAGCAGGCTGCCTGGGTAGAACTTGGCCAGATCCTTGGTCTCTGATGGCCAGCCCATCACACTGAAGGGGAACAAGCCTGAGCTGAACCTGTTGCAATGGAAAGTAAGCATCATGCCAGTGAGTGCAAATCCAATACAGCTTGTGATGTGCTGCTTGTACTGCCTCTAGGACAAGCTGGCCATGCGCCCAGCATGGTCTATCCCAACAAAGTCACCCCAACTTCATCACCAAATGCAGCACTTGCAGTGCATGCACAGCACCCAGGGGCCGTTCATGCCCTGTATGTCATGTTTCTCACCAGGTGTCAAGCACATCTTCATCCTGGTGCAGAGTGAACTTCTTGCCTGGGTGTTTGGCTGCTGCTGCAGCTGATGCCTCTTCTTGTGTGCGGCCAACCACCCACCGGCTCACGTCTTCACTTGGACGACCAGGTACACCTGTAACATGGCCAAAGATCTTGATGGTTGTGATCACCAGAGATCAGGGACACTGCTCGGTTCTTGCATTGCAGGGTGCTGTTCAGGTGCTGCGAGGGGAAGGCCTGCATGTACTGTGTGGTATAGGCACTGTCAGGCAGTTGTGGCACCAACCTGACTGCTCCTGACTCTCTCCTTCAAAGGTGATGTAGTAGGCGGGTATCCTGTGACCCCACCAGAGCTGCCTGCTAA
Organism: Coelastrella sp. M60; assembly: GCA_001630525.1. Lineage (NCBI taxonomy): Eukaryota > Viridiplantae > Chlorophyta > Chlorophyceae > Sphaeropleales > Scenedesmaceae > Coelastrella > Coelastrella sp. M60. The sequence continues at coordinate 4,129 of LWCB01003521.1, read as the reverse complement.
TGCACCAGTCCCGGATGTTCTCAAGCCAGCGGAACCACACAGCTTCAAACTCCTGTGAGAGCAGTGAAAGTCGCAACCACAGCCGTGTGGTGTGTCCAGAAGCATGCACAAAGTTGTTGTACACAATCTAATGCTGTGACATACAACATGACATGCTTCCAACAGAACCAAGCGGAAGAGGCCGGGACACCACAAAGCATCCCCCCCCCCACCTCAACAAGGAGCAACACACTGTCTTGATAAGCCAGCAGCAACACTGATGAGTACTGTCAGCATACCTTGGGGATGATCTCCAGGTCTCCACTCCTGACAGCTTCACAGCTGCGTGCAGCCATGTTACCACAAGCAACCCACCACTGGGGCTTCAGCAGCGGCTCAATCACATCCTTGCTCCTGCTGCTGATACCCAGACGCATGGGGTTATCATGGATGCCACGGTACAGGCCCTGCTCCTTCAGGAAGTCAACCACTGTCACACGTGCCTGCAAGCAGTAAAGCAGTCATAGCAGCACAACTCAGCATATCAAGTTACAGTGATGCTGCAGGATTTGAACTGGAGTATCAGACAAAGCACGGTTGGTCTGTAATCGCTTGACAGCACCAGTGGACAGTGGCTTTGCATGGACTTGCTGCAGGGTGCATGCATCCATCATCACAGCATGCTATGGCCATATTGCACGTCCATGCTGACGGCAAGAATAACTGTTTGCCAACCTGGAAGCGAGGCTGGCCCTTAAATGACCCCCCATTATCATTGATGTTGCCATTGTCATCCAAGATATTGATGAACTCTAGATTGTGGCGCTTGCCGACCAGGAAATCATTGGGGTCATGAGCAGGTGTAATCTTCACAGCACCTGTAGCATTGAGCCAGAGAGCATGTGTGAGTGTGCAACAAATGTACACCTTCTGTGCACTACAGCACATGACTGACTCATAACCAAGAACCACCAGCCACAACTTTGGACTTGTGCATAATGGGTCATCTGAGATATGCACGGCAGCTAATGTCAGTCACCACCAACCTGTTCCAAACTCCATATCCACAAGCTCAGCATCAGCAATGATCGGGATGCGGCGCTTGCTGACAGGATGGACAACAAACTTGCCATGGAGGTGCTCGTAGCTGCGGGCAGATAACGCAGGCAGCAACATACCATAAGAGCATATGTTACCATGCCACAGCCTTTTGGAGTTGCGTCTATAGCCCCAACCCGCATACTCAATCTCATAGTAAGGCAAACCCCATACTGGGTATGCTCGAGTCCCAGCACCTGACTGTGTAGACTTACCGTTGATCCTCTGGATGCACTGCCACAGCAGTATCTCCCAGCATGGTCTCGGGACGTGTGGTGGCCACAACAATCTCACCACTGCCATCCTCCAGGGGATAAGCAAAGCTGGTGAGCACACCAAATTCAGCCGGCTGCAGCATAACATGACATGACAAGCTCCAGGCTCAGCAGCATGTCAGCATCAAAAAAGTTTGCAGCCTTTCACTGTGATGCCCAGGCAACAAGCAGTGGTCTCAGGGTTTGTGCAGGACACACTCTGAGACATGCCAGAGGTGATTTCTGGCAGCTTGATGCAAGGCAAAGACACGAGGAGGACGCCATGCTTCAGTACAGAATGTGGCTTCAGAAGCGCTTCACTGCATGAGTGCAGGCTTCGAGAAAGATAACGCAGTTGTGTGCACATCATCAGCACATGGCAGGCCTCCTCATGATTATCAAATCAGTCATAGCATACGAAGGAGTCACACCGACTAACTACCATCATTCGAGGCATGATACCTCATGTGGTATGGTGCCACTCCCACCATCAATACAATCTGCAGCACCATGGTTTTTCAGAGCTCCTAGCCACCACAATATCACGAAAAGCTCAACCACACACACTCCAATGCCACTTTGTTGCCTGCAGAGCAGCAAAGCTCTGCCCAGTACAGTTTCTACCCGCATGCTGTTGCACAGTGCCCGCACTAACCTGGTCATATCCTGGCACATTGATCAGAGTCCGTCCAGGGATGTCAATGTAGTCAACCTCAATGTCACTGACAGCTGTGCGCAGACGAGCATCCCAGTTCACCAGCCGGTTATCACGGTATATGCAGCCCTGCTCAAACATGCGTACAAAGGCCTCCAGGACAGCCGCCTGAAGCAGGCAACAGGGTGAGACAGCAGCTCAAGTCAAGCCAGCTGCTGTGACAACATCTAGAACAAACATATAAACAGTGAGTCAATGGTCTGCAGGGGAAGATCGCATGCTTGCAATTAGCTTCAATCACAATGATCCTAAACTGCAACGAATGTGATTCATCGAAATTATCATCCTCATGCATGCACTTGCAGATGAGGCACAGCAAAAGAGATAGGCAAGGTCAGATCACTCACTGATCTGGTCTCATCCATTGTGAACACAGATCTATCCCAGTCCACACTGCTGCCCATCCTGCGCAGCTGACTGTAGATACGATTTCCGTACTCGTCAACCCATTTGAACACCTCTTGGAGAAACGCCTCACGGCCTGGCAATCAAGACAGACACCCACAATCCTGAAACAGGTTGCAGCCAACAGTTGGCTTTTGACAACAGCAACCACAACCAGCTGTACAATAAGGGGCCGGCTGCCGGCTGGTCAAACCCACTACCATGACTAGAAGAGGGAGGTGTGATGCATTGGTCCTTGTAGCCAATGAATAAGCAACAGCAGAGCTATTACTCCACCTGCATGATCCATACTGACACACTTACCCAAGTCATGTCTTGTCACTCCCTGCTCTTTCTGCAGCTTCTTCTCCACCACACTTTGGGTAGCTATGCCGGCATGATCAGTGCCAGGCACCCACAGCACGTTGTAACCACTCATACGCCTCCAGCGGACAATGGTATCCTGCAGGAAGCAGCCATCGCAGGGGAGGCCTTGAGGTACATTAGCAACTGTGTTTTGTGATGCACCCAGCAGTTCCATATATGCAAACATACACCATAAGTCTGCAGATATAACCCTCTCATTGTCTAGCTGCCAGACATACAGCTGCAGAGCACCGGGGCAGCTGGCACATTTGTAGCCGTACCTGCACTGAATTGGTCAGCGCGTGTCCAATGTGCAGAGCTCCAGTGACATTAGGTGGCGGGATGACAATGGTGAAGGGAGGCTTGTCGCTGTCAACATCAGGCTTGAAGAAGCCACACTTCTCCCACCTGGCACAAGAAAAGAATACATGAGCATCATAAAGATGTTCAGGGCAGGGTACTCATATGATCACATCAGCAGCGCAAGGATACCTGTAGCTGGCACGGTACGACTGTGTGTAGCTCGGTATCCAGCGGGTGCTGTACAATGTGAAGTGCACCTACCAGTCATACCAGGCTGCCTCCACCATTTGAGGGTGATATGCCTTGAACATGTCACCTGCCACTGCCTTCTTGTCACCCTTGGGCACACTGCGCACCTCTTCAAGCAGCTTAGCAACCTCAGCAGCTTCAGCTGCCTGCAAAGAAAGAACAATGCACACAGAATCAGCCCACTGCAAAGCCTTACAGACCACATAAATTTGCAACAGTGCCATGTCATTGAATAATGTAAAGTGAAGCACCCTGCTACGCAATCTGGGAGACAAGGTATTGTGGTCTCAAAAAGCTTTACACTGCCGCATACCTTCTTGGCTTCTGCTTCTGCCTTCTTGTTGGCTTTCTTCTCATTACCAGCACCAGCTGATGCTGACGCTGCTGCTTGAGCTGCAGCTTTGGCTGCAGCCTTTGCCTTCTTGGCCTCCTTTTCAGCAAGCTTGGCAGCCTGAAGTGCAAAGAAAAGAAGTCACGACCCCAGAGGGACCTCTTGCAACGTTAGCAAGATCAGGCCGGTTGGCTGCTAATTGGCGGATGTGTCTGAAGCTGGGGAATGGTTTGTCCTGGCAGCTCAACAGAGCCCTTACCTTCTTTGCTGCCTTCTCAGGATCAAGCTCCTTAGCCTCGTCAATCTGCTGCGGCTGTTGCTGCTGCTGTGCTGCATTGCCCCCATCGCTTTTGCCCTTCTTTTTCTTCTTGTCAGCTGTCCCCGAGCTCGCTGGAGCAACCCATCCTGTTTCAGCACTGCACAGCTGCACTTCACCTGCACATTATCAAA
>LWCB01003518.1:0-12595 GCA_001630525.1 Coelastrella sp. M60 | reverse complement strand
TGTACATGCTGCCCATGCATTCCCATATCGGCGGCAATGAAGTCCATCACGCTACTCACCATTCATATCCCTCCACTGATTTGAGCAGCACGGGCACATACACCCCAACCAGACCTTCAAGGAACAGGGCTACTGCTGCTATGACGCGCAACTGAGTGGTAACCAGGACCCCGGCATTGTCCTCGAAGCTGCTGCTTGAGGGATCATTAGTGATGCTGCATGTCTCATCAAGCTGCAGCAGAAGATAGACAAAACCAGAGAGGTAAACAATGACACACCCTCCCTGTTACTGGATCATGTAGGATGCGATAAACAGTGGATGCACTGTATAAGAAACATACTGTGGATGCAAGTACCAGGCAGCAAGTCATGTGGAAATATTGACCTCATACCACTGTTGTCTACTGCTTTCGAAAGGTAAGATACATAGAGAAGCAAGATGGTTGCTATGCATACGATATTTTGGTTTGGTTATATATGACGTACTGGCTTACCTGACATGCCATGATCGCTGAACAGGCCTGTTCAACTGCTGTATTGTCAAACACTGCTGCTTCACCCTTGCTGTAGTGCTTGATCAAATCTGAGACGGTAAGATGATATTTGGGGCTGCTAGGACCAGAGGAACAGGCACGCCTGCGAGGTTCACACACAGTCACCAAGGTAACATACTGCAGGGACAGTTTGAACATCTCCTGCTGTTGGCAACAGAGCTCTGCTGTTCAGGCGGGTTTGTGTGCATTCACGTTGTCAACACTTGCTGCTGCGCACATAGAAACAAGGTATCTATCCTGCTTGGTGGGTCTGTAACGTGTCAAAACGTACGCATGGCCAACTCCAGCATCAGCTTCTACAGTACCCAAGTCCTGCAACTGCTTACTTGATGCCAGCTGCTATCTGGGCTATATCCGATGCCGCGAGCGGTTCTTCTGCTCCTACAAGATCCGCTAGCCTATCCGCGACTGCGCTGTACTTGCCAAAGGCGTCTAGATACGATCCAGTTACTGCTGCTTGCACTTCCCAGCTGCTGAACAGCAGGAGTGCGATAAGGAAGAGGCCGCATCTACCCAGGTGGCGCTTAACCATTTACGGTCACCTAAATAACATGGCACGGCTGGGTCAGGCATACACAACGTCTTCAAAGGAGCTTGCGGTCCAGTAGAACATCTCACCCTGACAAGGAAGGGCTTTCCACAGGTGTCCTTGAGGCCATAACCAGTCAGAGTCTATCTTTAATTACCATATAATCAAAGACTGAGAACCGTGAACAAAAGGTTGCATGCAGGTTCTGCGCTGTTGTCACTGAATGCTCGCAACGAATGCTATGCAATGCACCGGGCACTGTGTATTTTGACGGTTGATCAGACATCGATGATACCGTTGAAGCGACTGCGACACAAAAGTTCGCGTGCTGTCATCCACCAGGGCTTGGACACGGCACTTTTCTGCGAGGCATATGCCTGGCACTCGCAGAGGTTGCAAGTGGCTGCACATGCTTATAGTAGTAATAGGCAACTTTAAGTGCGCGATCGGCTTTCACAAGGCGCTGGCAGCAAAAATCTCATGTACAGCAGACAGCCAGTACAGGGCTGCACAGGTACAAAGCATTGGCAGCTCCACAAGCACAACCGCACCTATGCCATCTTAATTAAAGCTGTTCTGAAATTGATTGACAAGGCCAACTCAGGCCTGCGCTTCTTCTGCAAGCAACCAGTGCTGGGTCGAGCTGGACTGTACTGAGACTGTACAATATTGTACCCCACAGCAGTGACAGCATTGCTCCTGATAGGGCATATCAGACACAGGTGAACAGGCGTGCTGTATCTGCAGTTTGCACATGCTATGTCTCCAATTCCTCTTTGTATCAACCACAGGATGGCAACCACATCACGTCTTATTCTTGTGAAACAGGCACAAGGACAGCTGTTGCCTTTACATTGCAAGATACGAATGGCACGACATATCAATCATCCTGAGTGATACTACAAACTTGACATGCAGCCGCTGCTCCCTTGCAATGAACTTGCCGACTGCAGAAACACGCTTGTCACACTCATCAGTGATGCAATCCTGTCCATTCACCACACAAGTCTTGACCAGCAACACAAAACATACTCAACGTCTTGTATATGGCAGTATCTGCATTGCCATATCCTTTATATACCAAATATCAAAGCATAGCCAGGCTGCAATGCTCCGCTACTAGTGTGTTGTGTATTGTAGACCTCATAAGAGACTGAACAACTACTTTCCTTGCCTCCCCACTGCTAGAATTTTACCAGATTTTAATTAGTCATCAACAGGCTGCCTTGAACAGCAACAAGTGGTTCTTGGTGATCTGCATGACCTGTTGATGACTTGAGTAGAAACTTGGCAAAATTGACTATCATGTCTGCTAATCAACGAACGACTGGGGCAAAAAACAGCAAGCTGCAGTCGCACAAAGGATGTTGACGGTACCTTGACTAAAGCATAGCAAATGCACCTACACTGTATACTGTACTGCATCACCTATAGAGTAACCAACTACACAGCACAGTGGTCTGTCAATACCAAGCAGAGTCAGAGTCTGAAATCAAAGCTATGATCACTGATAGAAGTTCTATCATTGACCAGTGCCAGACTGCTGCTGCTGCTGCTGGAGTTGTGTTCCCAACAGCAGCGTGCTGACTGGCAGGTTAGCCAGATCCTCATCAGGTCCCGAAGATTGGATAGCAGTACTGAGCAGCATCAGTAAGTCCTTGACAGTTAGGCTGGATGATGTGGGGTCAAGAGCAGCATGCTGCTGCTGCTGCTGCTGCTTCTGAGGTGGTTGTGCTGGCAAAGGTGGCAGCACCTGCTGCTGCTGTTGCCTGGTGGTACTGCTAGATGGTGCTGCTCCAACTTGCTGCTGCTCTTGCTGCTTTCGGCGGTGGTAGTGTAGACCGTCCAATGTTAGTGCGGTAGCATCGGCAGCAGCAGCAGCAGAGTGTGACAGGAGATCCGCCAGTCCTCCCGCTGCTGTGCTGCTCACACTGGGATCGTGATCATCATGATCTTGATCTTGATTCCAATCCTGATCCTGATCCTGATCCTGATCCTGATCTCTCCAGAGCTGCGCTGCCACCTCCTCCTCCTCCTCCTCCTGCTGCTGCTGCTGCTGGTGTCTTGCTGTTCCTTGTTTGTCCCAACTATCCATGTGCCTGGAATACGACAGATCGAGTCTTGCCGCTGCCGCTGCTGCTGCTGCTGTTCCTGCTGCTGCCGTTCGTGGTGCTACAGACGACCCAAGTGTACTATTGGTAACAGTATTGCTTGCACAACTCTGCCAACCATCTGTATCTGCCGCTTCTGATGCATTAACAGGGGAATGCACAGCAGCAGCAGCAGCATCAATGTCCGTTGCATTGGCTCCCTCGGTGAAAGATGCATTGTCGTCCTCCTCCTGCTGCTGCTGCTGCTTCTTGACTGTCAACTGTTGTAACATCTGAATGCAATTGCCCAACTCTTCTTCACTCCCGGCATCAGACTGAATCAGCAACTGAGCAGCAGAGAGCGTCTCCTCCAGGAGTGCTGCTCGTCCACTTGGCTGCTGCTGCTGCTCGCTGCCAGGTTGCTGCTGCCGCTGCTGGGCAATGGCAGCAGCAGCAGCGGAGGCGTGTGAGCTCTGCAACCAGCGAATGGTGCTGCTGGAGGTCAACACTCCTGATGCTTGCATTGCTGCAATATTGCTGGCAGCAGTACTAAAAATGCTTGTTACTGTGCCATATATATCGTCACTTGGTAATTCATCAACATCGTTGTCATCTTCATTGGCACAACTGTCACTTTGTGTGTTAACTTCGTCTGCATAACGTCCTTGCGCACTGCTATGCCTTCCGTATCTACCACCCCTCTGTTGCTGCTGCTGCTGATGCTGCTGGCTGCTGGCAGCAGTGGTGCCGCTGCCGTGACGGCCCAGATCTCTGCCACCGTTTAGTCCAAGGTATTGCAGCAGCAATGTATCATCTGCTGCTACTCTACCACCACTGGCAGCAGCATATTGTACAGCTGATGTGATTATGTCATCATCTTCTGTGGAAGCCAGCAACACCCCGCTGCTGCCTTCTTCAGGCACTGCTGCCATGTGCCGCTGCTGCTGCTGCTGCTGCTGACTCACGGAGGCTGCTGCTACGGACCTGGAGTGTCCCAGCAGATGGGACCTGTGGTGAGTGGCACCTGTGGTCCCGGGTATTGTGTGTTCAGGTGGCTGGGACCGCTGGTGTGCCAGCTGGCGATCTGGGACCCTGGGTGACTCACAGACAGGGACCTCTGGTGAGTCATGTGCTGGAACTCCTGGTGAGTGCCTTACTGCTGTTTTAGATGATGGGTGTAACTTCAGGTCCCTGCCACTCATGAGCTGCTGCTGCTGGACTGGGAAGCCTCTTGGCTGCTGCTGCTGCTGCTGCTGTCCGTGAGCAGCAGCAGCAGCAGCAGCAGCAGCAATAGGTGTCATACGGTATGGTGCGCCTGTGCGGGGTTGTGGTGTGCTGCTTCTCATAAGACTGGTACCAGCAGCAGCAGTAGCATTGCCTGATGAAGGTGTATGAGATTCAGAAGAGAAAGGGCCGCTGGATTGATAAGGGGGCCACTGCTTGTACACTGGTGTATACTGCTGCTGCTGCTGCTGCTGCTGGGGTGGTGGCTGCTGCTGGTGCCAGCTGGCAGCTTTGATTGGTGGACGCCTCTGTCCACTACGCCCTAACACCGCTGCTGCTGCGGCTGCCGCTGCTGGTCCATTCCCAGCTGCTTGTGGCTGTGAATAATGCTGAATGCGCTGCACTGGGGGAGCAGCAGCAGCAGCAACAGGTGTGTCTAGATCGTCATTTTCATGGTCATCTGCCGCTGCTGCTGCTGCTGCTGCCACTATATCTGTGAGCTCCTTGCCTGCTGCCCCAAGGTGAGGTACTCCTTCAAAGTCCTCCCAGTCCCAGATGTTTAGCCGATCAGCAACATCAGCAAGCACTAACTGCAAGATTGCAATCCTGATCATTAACACAGCAGCAGCAGCAGCAGCAGCAGCAGCAGTGCATTGAGCCTCCATGATGCATTGCCAATGCAAGCAGCTTGCCAAGCAGTGCATTGAGCATGCATTGTAATTGCCTGCTACTGCAATCTTTTACTGTTCATGTGAATTGCACATGGACAATCAGCGATTGCAGCAGCATGCAGATATATAAGCTAGATATCACAATATATACATGTTCAAGACACACCGCAGTAAATGATCAAGTAGTGTGCAAGTTGATTGGAACTGAGCGATAGCAGCAGCAGCAGCAGCAGCAGCAGACGACTTACCGATCTGCTGCCTCCATTCGTCCACTGGGCTGCTGCTTCATAAAGTCTTGTGCTGCTGCCAGTCTGTTGATAGCAACAGCCAGCAGTGGCAGCCGCTGCTTCAATGCAGCCATCTCAGCAGCAATACGAGATCGCTCAGCCACGAGCTTCGGCCTTCAGAAGCAACAGCAGCAGCGGTGCCAGAATGAACATGCATTGATAACATGTAGCCTCACAATGCATGCATTGGGCAATACTGTTCTATAAGTCAAACAATACTCAGTTGAACGTCCATTACTGCATCACACTTTCCTCCAAATCTTCAACATGCATTCTGATCACAAACCACAAGGGGGTCAGTGAGTGAGAAGATGAAAAGTCGCCCACTTACTCGAGTTGTCCCTTCGCCTTCTGCTTATGTGGCAGACTGACCAGTATTCCCTGAACCAGCTGGCTTCTAGCAGTGAGGGCCTGCAACTTCCCATCAGCTGCCATCAACCCACCAGCCAGCTTCTCCTGCAGGACTGAACAACGATGAATCCACCTGGAAACTTCGGACTCATCTGACATGAGTGCTGCTGCTGCTGCTGCTGGTGGTGGTGGTGGTGGTGGTGCTAGTGCTGGTGCTGGAGCACTGCTGCTGGCAGCAGCAATGGATGTTGGATTTGTAGCAGCAGCTGATGCTGCTGTTGATGGTGGTGGTGGTGGTGGGAGTGCTAAAGTGATTTCTTGGCTGTTGTTGCTGCTGTTTTGCTGAGAGAGATCGTTATGAATATGTCCTGCTGCTGCTGCTGGTGGTGGTGGTGGTGGTGGAAGTTGAGCAGCTGCTCGAGATCTTGTGTTTCGTTCCGCCGCTGCTGCTGCTGCCTCCTGTGCATGTTTGTGTGGTGCTGCTGCTGCCGCCCATGGTACCAGAGACTGACAGGCAGCAGCAGCAGAAACTGGAGGCTTGGCTGCTGCTCTTGCTGTTGTGGGTGCCACCTGAATCAACTGCTCAATCTGACGTTTTAAGGTTGCTGTTTGCTGCTGCTGCTGCTGCTGCTGGCGCTCGGCAGCAGCAGCGGCAGCAGATTGGTTGCTCACTGGAAGTGCTTTGTGATAGGTGGTGGTCTTGCAGGCGTTGCTGCTGCTGTCTCCGGCAGCAGTGTGGTGAAACTCTGCGCTGTTGCCGCTGCTGCCACCATTGTGATAGTGTGTAACATCAGTACCAATCAATTGCTGTGTACTATTACATCTAACCGGATTGGCTCTTGTCGCTGCTGCCAGCGGCTGCTGCTGCTGCCGCCGTTGGTGCTGCTGCTGCTGCTGCACCTGCCGTTGCTGTTGTTGCCTCTGCTGCTGCTGCTGCTCTGGTGGTGCAGGAGCAGGCAATGCAGGCAGCTGTCTGCGCTGTTGATCTGGCTTCTGAGCAGGCACAGGATCTGCTGCTTTGTTTTTTGCTGTCTGAGAAGACGACCTTAGATGCTGCTTCCCTGCAAAACAAACACAGCACAAATCGCTTGGTGTTTACTATAGGCACAGGCTGTATAACAAACTACAACCACAAGCACACAAGCAAGCATATCGGCAGCTTGACATGCATGTTGAGTGTTAAACACATCTCCACGCAACTTGTAAAACATTGATAAGCAGTAGTCGTGACTATACATAGATAATGTGTACAAAAACAGAGCCTCTGCAAGGCTTGCAATTGGCCATGGCGCTTATTGAGAATTGCTAGACACCCTGAGAGATCCTCATGCACACTTCGTGGCTGATCAAGGCATTTTGCAATCATTATAAAATCACTCATTATTGGGCAAATGCTGATACAACATGCACATGCGCCATCGACCCTTCTATGTAAATGCCGCTTTTGAAGTTTCCGCACTGCACAACGCTGTGTTTGGTGTACAGAATTCATACTACGATGTCTTTAGCCAGCAGGGCACATGCGGCAAACTTTGTGATATTGCTACTGGTGATGTGCCTCCGTGCATACGGATATTGTTCTGGGCTTTACACACTGCAGGCACCTTGTTGCTGCAAATGGTCGAATTTGGCACCAGAGAATACATGACTACATGCATGCATGGTGCACTGCCACCAGCACAATCTGCAGGATATTGCAGGATTCCTGCAGGGGGACTATTTGATAGGTTCACATGCAGCAGCTGGTCTGTTGCCTACACTGTGAGGGTAGCATCCGAGATGTTTTCAAGACAGCCTCTACAGTCGGAACCTCATGCCTCTAGTCCATCATGAAGTACGCCGCTGCTTACATCTACTAAATAGCTTGTTGAACAGGGACTTCTTTTTCTTTGTACCAGGCCATAGTCCACCATTAGGCTCCGGCATCTGCCATGGCTCTGCTTGGCTATTGCTCATCGTATCGCCGCGATGTGCTGGAATAAGGGACTTCTTTGTTGAGGACACTACTAGAGGCAAATCCCCGACGTTTGTACTTGGTGAATAGGCATCCACTTCCCCAAAGACAGCATTGACCGGAGCAGCTGTGTGGACTTCCCTATCTACAGCTCGAGGCATCCCTTATCTACATTATTAGGTAACATTCAATTGACAGCTGCTGTACTGTGTCAAGCAGCGTGCATGCGTCCCGGAATGGCTTGGGTCGTTGCACAGGAAGGATCATGATGCAGTCTGTCTAGCGCAGCTTCAGGCTTCAGCAAAGTATGAGAGGAGTGTGGTACATCACTTGTAACTGTCAAAGGTGGCCGCGTTCGACTTAGCGTGCGGAAGGAGTGACCAATGGACGATACTTTTTGCAGCGTTGGCGCCACAACAGCAAACGAAGTTTGGAATGGACAGAATACAGTATACAATTGTACAATTGAAGGGCATTGTTGCTCCTGTGGACAAAATTGATAGGGCTCGTGATCACGTTCGAGCGTCCAAGATACCGCCGTCGACGGAACAAACCCAATGTCCGACAGTCACACTTGTAAGGAGTAACCGCCAGTATTGTTCAGGATACTGATGACATGCGTGACCAGCATCGAGTTTGCAGCTGTGTGCCTGATCCAGAGCTCGTGCGAGCAAATTTGAAGCGGGCAATTTACACGCCGGCAGAAAATGAGCCGATGTTCTTCATCACGCTGCTTTCCCGAGCTATCAACGTTCTGCTGCTGCGCTAGCTGCCGTTGCTCTATCTTCGTGAATCATCGCTTCCAAGAAGAACTCGCCTGCCTTGTAGGAGGATCGAACCATAGGCCCACTGGCCACATACCTGCCAAGCAGCAAGAACCGCAACCGACACGTGAACACTTGACAGACAGATACATGCTTTTCAACACATGCCAACACATGCACTTGCTGTGAAGTAACTGCGCACGTGACCGGGCCATCTAGTCGTCCCTGTGCACTGTCCAGTAAAGTCTGAGCACAGATAATTCAGTTTATAAAACAGCAAGCTGCACATCTCCTGCTGGCAATCAGCAGGAACATTTGTGTTGACTAGATTGTTGAAACATCTGCTTCGCATGTGATGTTGACAAGCTCACCTAAATCCTATTTCCTCTTCGCCATACTTTCTCCAGTACTCAAACTTCTCCGGTGGAACCATCTCCATCACTGGCAGGTGCTTGGGTGTGGGCTGAAGATACTGCCCCAGGGTGAAGATATCCACACCAACATCCTGCAACATTACAGCAGCACCATGTGGCCCTTACATCATCTTCACAGGGTGTAGAAAAGCAAATTGGTTAGGTGACACAATCAGCAGTAGCTTTCAAAAAAACAGGCTGGCAGTGTGGATGCCAGATGCCTGCATAACACCAAGAAAACCATGGCATGCGCAGTGCAACCATCAAACTGATCAGTACTGAATGTCTGAGGCACTAGATGTGTAATATAATCTTCTTACCTTGAGGTCCAGCATTGTGTCAATGATCTCATCATCTGTTTCTCCTAGTCCCAACATGATGCTGCTCTTGGTGTACACACCACACTGTTTAGCAGCACGCAACACTGACAGCGTCTGGAGATAATCAGCGCGAGGATCACGCACCTGCAGCAATAGCAGCAGCAGCAGCAATGCACATCATCAAGCATCGACATGCATTGCTGCGTATTGAGATGCATTGTCATGCATTGCCACACGTACTGCTTGCATCACCCACAATGCACAATATGAGAACACTTGTCAGCAGCTGCTGTGCAGATAAGATGCCCCAATGCAGTTCTCACCCGCTTCTGCAGCCGCTCTACTGTCTCCACGTTGTGTGCAAATACGTCCAGTCCGCTGCCTGCCAACATCTTGACAGCATCCAGATCCCCTGCAAAGTCTGGTGTCAGACACTCGACCAACAGGGAAGGCTTCTGACGCTTCAGCTCACGAACAGTCTCTACAGTAACCAGCAGCAGTGGCAGCAGCAGTACAGGGATGTGACTGATATCATGGGCAACAGTTGCGTGTGATGTTACTCAATACCATAGTAATATTCTGCAGGCTGAAAAAGACTTGATCAGATCAGCCTGTACACATACTGAACAGCATGCAGACCAGAGGTGTAGTACTATCACTGCTAGTGGCAAAGATATCTCAGACCAAATAATGCGCATCGACTGTGTGCGCTTGCAGTGTCTGGAGCCAGGACTCTGAAGCTGCACTCCCGTTTTCTGCCACACTGTTGAGGCCGGCTGATGGTACTGCTGCCCACTGCCAAGGTGCAAGGAAACTGCTGCTGCTACTGCTGCTGCGTCTTACATCATCATGCTGCACAGCAACTGTTGCAGCTACCCTTTGTCACCTCTAGTGTGCATACCAGTGCCTGCTGCTGTTTGTGCTGCCTGTTGATGGCAAGTGAATGCGCTGCCGCTGCTTTCCTGGATGTGCAAGGAAACCAGGACTGCTGCTACTGCTGCTGCCAGCAAAAACACAGTCAGGTTGCTGAAACACAATCGTCAGACATACATATACTAAAAAAACTACCTAACAAGAATTAAAGTACCATGTATGGTCTTACCTGCATAATGTGCTGCTCCTCCATCTGGTAGATCATCTCTATCCACACTGGTCAACACAACATACCCAACACCCCAGCTGGCAACTGCTGCTGCTGTGTTGCTGGGCTCCATAGGGTCCAAGGGCGGTGGGGTTTTGGCGGTCTTGACAGCACAGAAGCGGCAGCCACGAGTGCAGGTGTCACCCATGAGCATAATGGTGGCGGTGGCTGTAGGTGTAGTGCGGAGCAGGTGCAGCAGCAGCAACAGCAGCAGCAGTAGCGGCAATGATGACTGGTACGTGATAAAAACTAGTGGTGGCCGTCTCACTACTGTGGTACTACTGCTGGGGTACTGCTTGCCAGGATGACAACAGAAGTAACAGCTTGCTGCTGCATTACTGTGTTGGATCACATGCAAACTGCTTGCATGGTCAAGGTGTGAGAGTGACTATTGCAGGAAACAAGTTTGCTGTCATGCCCGCCAGAACAGATACTACCAATTCTTCAGTAGACACATAAGCAGTAAACCTGATAATGTATTGACTCCTGATCTCTCGTTTGCTTGATATTTGTCAAACAGTGCTGCTGTTGTTGCCACTCACCCATGTTTCCATTCCAGCATTCCCCGATGTTTGGACACTGGGCCTCCTCACATACAGTAGCTAGCTTCAGCTCCCGCATCTGATTGAACAGCTGCCCGTATTTCTCTCCTTGAGGAGCGCGTTGCCGTAACCAAGGCGGTTTGCTTGAGTTGGGAAGTGCTGCTAATGATGGTCCAAGCATGATTGATGCTGAAGGCTTAGGTGCGGCTGTATCCTGCCTTTGCTTGAGGTGCTGCTCTGCAAGCGGTGCCAAGGAAGGGTCCTTGGCGACTGCCATACGTACGAGCTCTGCAAAGGCATCGCTTGTGTCTATGTCTGGTATGTCTGTATCTGTTGACGCTGCTGAGCATCTGTGTCTGATGCGAGGTCTATAGGATACTCTGCATGGCCGACTGTGCGTTCGATGGGTCTGTTGCAATAGTGATTTTGTTCTAGATTCCTGCAAGTGCGGTATGGTGCTTGGCATGGCGGAATTTGAGTGATAACGCCCAAGAATCGAGTGCCGTATGCACTGCTAGGACTCAGCTGCGTACGGAGTGTGAGACACTGCTCATTGAATCTACATCAAATGCTGCACGTCAATTCCTACACAGCAAGCACTTCAACTCAAATGGTGCAGGTCACACTGTTTGTCAGCACCAGCTAATGCGCACTGCTTCGCACCAAACCCCATTGTCTGCTCAATGCGATAGTGCAAAGGTGAATCATACAAATGATTGCTCACAGACATCCCCCGACTGCAAGCAGTGTTGCAAACGGTAACAAGGTTATAACCAGTGCAGCAATACACTCCAAGTCTACCGACCAGTTTTGAGACGCGGAACCTGTTGAGCACCTGGTTTACACGTTATTACACCACAGCAACACCCTGTGCTGCAGGGACCCCCTCAATACTGTTCTGGACTTTCTCAACACTTCCTCCTGCAACCCCGCCAAACGGCCAATCTTTACCTGCCATAACTGCCCCAATATCCTCAATAGTTCGCGGCACATCTGTCAAGCTGAGCGACCCTTCTGCTGTTACAACAACGTTATCTTCAAGTCTGACGCCGCCTGATGACATGAACGGCATGATGGCATCTTTGACCAGATACTTGCTGTATGTTGGATCCTGCAATATGATACGAAGCAAAAGACAAATGACCAAGCTTGAATACTTGAAAGGTACAATTTGCTTTCAAATAGCATCCTCAACAAAGCGTATTGTTCCCGCACAAATCACATTGATTTGAATCTGACTATATGCAAGTGTTACTGCTTGGTCACTACTCCGATATATGACAGCACAACTGTAATGCATAATTGCGAGCCCATATCTCACCTCAAATGCAGGCAGCAGCAGCACAGGGTTGAAGTAACAACCCGGCTCAACTGTCACTATCATGCTCTCCTCCAGAACCCTAGCTGTTCGGAGGCTCTTGAACCCTGGTCGCTGGATACGAGCCGGGAAACCCTCAGCATACCCGCCAACATCATGTGTGTCAATGCCAATAAGATGCCCAAGACCTGTGGCAGCAGCAGCGGTAGTGGCAGCAGCGAGAGCAGCACCAGTAGCAAGAGAGTAGCAGCACGAACACAGACTGTCATCGATCAGCATTCGCTCTTCTGATTCTAGAGCGCACTGCCTTGTTTTGATCAGTACTGTGGCAATGTTACAACACATGGTCCTAGTTGTTGAGTGTTATGTCTGCAACAAAGCAGTCATGTCACAACCATGAGGTGACCAACATGGTTTGGAAAACACAATCATTAATC
>LWCB01003516.1:0-29133 GCA_001630525.1 Coelastrella sp. M60 | reverse complement strand
ATATTGGACCGATAGGCGACAGAAACGGCGCCGAAATGAGTCCGATGCCGCCCAGATCGGTCGCACATCGGAACGCGTCTGCTGCCCTGCGGACTCAATCGGCCAAAGTGGCTTTGTCAGAGTGTTTGTTTATCTGCCCCTAAGCCTGCATTGGAGGACTTCGGGCTAGGTTTTGGTGCCAGCATAACACCACTTTGATCCAATTCCATTTACTCCTGTGGTACTGTCCAAGCCTGTAGCCTCATGTTCATTCACCATGACTCATGCGGAATGATGCATAACGGTTATGCATCAGGTAGTCATCACACCAGTGCAGCATGCTCTGCATTTGTTCGCTGCAGCTGGTTCCTCGAAGACTGCAGGAATTGCAATGGTTGTGAACTCTCAACAGTGTTGGTTTCTATTAAGCAACTGCATCCAGGCCCAGGGTGGCAGTATGGCACATGCATTTCGAAATGCCAGTGGATCATCCAATGCTTTACCATGCACTGGCCAAGACAGCGTACCAGGGCAAGGACGCTACCAGTATGTGACAAGATGGCAAACAAAATCTAGGATCCCTTGTCATGACCAGCAGACACCAGCCACCTGCACTGCAGGCTTGGAGGGCCCGACCACCCATTGTAGAGGCCCTCTTGAAGAGACAACATGGCAATTCATGGTGAGTGTTTGACATTCAACAGCAATACCGTATTCAACAGCAATACCGGCGGCATCCAAGGCTCTTCGGTTGACGGTCGCTTCATAGTGTACTCGTGACATACCTTGAACACTTGTTACTTGCAAGCTGTTGCACATCTGTCCTCAGGGTTTTGCCCCTGCCACAGCACTGCCTGTCAGTGACTGCCTGCTTGAAATTGCCCCTTGACGTCCAAATGGGCGGTCAGTTCAAAGTTCAGGATGAAACAGAGTCGTGCTTCATGAAAGCTTTGAATCATACTTCGTGAGCGGTATACTGATAGCAACAAATGAGGGCTGTCAGCACATGCTGCAAATGGAGTCCACGATGAGCTTGCTACAGCCCAACGCACTGCCTGATCAGTCGCCTGAACCTGCAGCTTTGCATCGTATGTTTGCGTCAGCGATTTTGCTCGATTATGCAGAGCGCAGCAGCGGCGCATATGCGCAGCAGGTGGGACATGAGAGAAATGCTTGCTCCCTGGCTTTAACATAACCTTTCCTGCTTCATACGCCTCAAAGAGAATACCAATCCAAAACTTGAACATGATGTTGCTCTTGTGCTGCATGAAAACCAGGAGAGTTCTGACGTCCCGCCCAAACTCGTCAGCTTGCAACAGACGTATCAGACCGTCATCACGCGATATGGTGCCTCACCTGAAAGTCTGCGCACTATCATTGCAGCATTGTCATCTGCAGCACTTCGCGTTGGCCAGTCCATGGGCGATGTGGCCAGCAGGGCCCTAATACAGCATGTGTACGCAGCAGCAGAGGAAGTGCACGAGTCTCTGAAGCGTTACCGCCAAGACGGCTCAGTCCTGAGTTTTGTTCGCTCAACTCTGCAGTCACATCAGAATAACAACGGTCTAGACATGCCTCAACAGCAACCTTCATTTCAGGGGGCCAGTTGGCATGAGTCGTTGCAGCAGTGCATAGCCTCAGCCACCACGATTCCCACACCCGGTGGGTTGCGACACAATGGGCAAACAGCAATGGTAAATTGGTTTTGAACCCGTCCAGCGTATGTAGGGATACATGTAATGTAATGTCAACAGTGGCGCAGACCAAGTGCTCACGTGGGCAGAATTGTTGCATCCCTAAAGAGAGAAGCTTCCTTGTCTGACTTCATCCATTGAATTGGTTGATGCTGTATGACTGAACAGCACTGAGCCTTGCTTAAGCTCATGCCATGCAAGTTCTCAAATGTAGACGTCTGGGTCTGTGCTGGCTGCTTTGGAAACACAACTGTTTTATGCATATGCTGACCTGGTTTGACCTTACCTGCTGGAACGGCCACATTAACAGCGTGTCATTTCAGTTCTTGCAATATGTCTATCTGACTGCATGTCCTGTTGTTGCATATACTTCAACTTTCAGTTGAACTTAAGTGGGCCCCTTTCGGCGGCTTGTGATACTATGTTTTTAGTGCAGGCTCCATGCCACATAGCTTGTGTTGTATAACATGCATGTGGTGAAAAGACATTATTTTTTTGGCTCGTGCAGCAAGATGCAGTGTGGGGCGTGGAAATGACTCCAAACTTTGTCTGGCTGCTGCTTTTCAGCTCTCGCATCTCCCAATTTGCGTATACTTGATTCTGCCACAACTTTGAAAGCCGCGTCAACCTTAACTACGGCCACATTGCAGTCTAGGCGGTAGCTAGAGTCTGCAGTCTGCATGTACCTCTGCTGACCTTGGACTGGCAGCATGCCCCTCTATGCATGCAATTGCAAAGCTGCAAAATGTGCTTGTTTCGTTGTTGTTTTCACTGCACTGTATCACTAGTGTAATTGGATGATAGCACTGGCACCAAGCACTGCTTGGCAAGCGTTTTGATGTGATGGCAAATATCCTTGTGACTATTGTAGACCTACGGCAGAAGCACTGCTTCAGTGCGCAAATTCAACCAGAAATACAGCATTAACGCAAGCCTGAAGGTGGGTTGGACAGTGTTGCAACGGAGAGCATAAGCCACCTGAGCACGATACGCCGTGATGCAAACGTGGTGTATGAATGGGAGACAGCATGTTCCAGCTGTCCACCAAAGCATGCTCACTCACGCAGCACCAACTTGCAGTGCAACACAGCTTCAGCTCTGTGAAGCCTTCTCTGTGAGCGCTGTTGCTGCTGCTGCGTTTATGCAATACATGTCCGTCTTTGAACATCAGCAGTACAGCAGCTGCTGCCTACACTACAATTTTCAGTATCAGGCTGCACTTCATGCTAACAAGTATAGCAGTGCAGTACACCCCACATGCAACCGTTGAACAAAAAGGTCAGCATCACCAAAACAAGCCATATGCATTGTGCGAGTAGGGAAAACCTTTAGGGTTTAGGGTTGACCCTAAAACCCTAGAGTAGGAAAACAACAACGGACATCATATGCTCATCATGGAGCGTGCTTCACAAACACGCAATGTTACGTATTAATGCCGCAGTTGCTGCTGACAGCTCAACTTTCTGCTGGCAGCAGCAGAAAGTTGAGCTGTCAGCCTGGCCCAGCTGAGCAGTGCTTCGGCATCATGCACTCAGGCACCCTACCACAAGGCTGCTAATGCCATGCGTGCTCACTGCTGCTACAGCCTACAGCCCTCACAACCAGTCCCACCAAGAGATAGTGCCACTGCATTGCCTGTTGTACAACTTGCACAGTGCCCGGGCAAGGCACCTGCTGACGACTGCCAAGGGGATGGCTCGAAGCTGCAAACTATGCTTGAACACGGTGTGTTGTGAATGCAAAGTGTAGTCAGGGAACGCATTGCATATGTGGATACGGTATGCTGGCAGCAGAGACCTGCTTGTTCCCATCATCTGCCTCCCACTCCTAGCCACAGCTCCAGCCGGGCTGAACAGCAGTAACTGGTAACTACACTAGGCAGCAAGTAAAGGACCCCATGGACAAGGACATTGCAGTACTTCTGCTGGTTCGTGAGCCCGGTGATGGCTAGTGTGTGAATTCAAAGAAGGGGGCTTTTAGGGTGCCATGAGAGTCTGACCAGACGATTGCATCGCACTTGTATGATCTGCGGCCAACTGTGCACCGTGCACAGTGATTGCTGGCTTGCTGCTTTTGTTCTGCTCTGCCGGTGCTGCTAGTGGCTCCTAAACAGGGGCATGGTCTTGCCAACAAGACCTTGCACCTGCTGCACCAGCTCCCTGTGTCACAAGGGCTTGAGCCCTGTGAAAGGTCACCACACCTTCACCGTCATGGATAGATGGCATCAGTCAAAGTCTCTTCTCCTGCGCTCAGTTTTTTTCTTGGAGTCCTTCTTCTTGGTGTCAAGGCGGCGCTCGTTACCAGCTTTGATACTGCGGTGGCAGGGAATAATCACCAGCAGCACTAGCTTCAAACCACTGCTCAAGCTGAATTGTTCGGCTAGCTTCACAGAAACGTCAATAGTAATCAAATGCCAGAAACTTGATAGGTAAAGCCATGAAGTTTTTGAGCAGGTGTACCCTTGCTGTGCTTACTGAGGTGACACACGTCGCAGTGCAGCATGCAGATGCTGAGATGTGACTTCAAAAACTCATCATCAGCAGCAGCAGCACAATGCACAAACACGTGGTTTATCAGTAGCACTCATCGTTGCCACACACTATATTGGAAAGTGCTGCTTTGTATGCAGAGCCTGTGCCTTTGCTGAAGCTGTCATAGGGGGTCAGATGAACTTGTTTGACTCTCCTGGTCTGGCCCTGGCATGAGCTGCTGTACTCACGCTGCTTTGACTCTCTTGATGGTTTCTGGGTCAGCCTCCTTTGGGGTCACTGCCTCTACTGCTGTGTCAATGATGGTTTGAAGCTTCACCAGACAGTCCTCAAGGTTCTGACTGCACAGTAACATACATTGTGACGCATACTTCGTTCAAACTATACTGATGCAGTGACTGATTATGTGCAAGGAAACTGATCATAAGCAAATGATACATGAGCTGCAGAGCTGCTACTCTCACAGGATACTAAAGTGGTTCGGGGAACATCCGTGCACACTCAATCAAATCAAGCCTAGTCCTTATTGGTAGTTGAAGTAGATACTGTGCTGGATTTGTCAGCACCAGGCTGCTTACCAGCTCAATGTGGTGGCTGGTATCTGCAGTGCCCACTTCTGCTTGTGCACTGATACTTGGTCCATTCACTTACCTCTGTGTTCTGTGCCTTGTGGATGTGAGGAAGAACATGCCATCCTTGGTGAAACGGTTCTTCTCCTACAAGCAAGAACAGGTGCACCCTAAAATCAACAACGCTGACAGCATATACAGCAGGGCCTACCCAAGAAGCAAGGGACACCAAGACAGAAGACTGCTGAGCAGGTAGCGCCTGACAAAATAGAGTAAAACCTTGTGCTACCCATCCTATGTGTGAGAAAGACATATCTGCTTTTTGTAAAACTGCTTACCGCTCGTTTGATCGCATCCTTGACTTCGTCAGGTATCCAGTCTGCTTTCTCAAGATCAAACCTCATGTCAACCTTGGTGTTTACCTGTGTGATGCATCACGAACAAAGCAGCTGAACACCTGTATGCAGCTGAAGATGCTGCAGGGTAGTTGGGGTTGCAGGTGATGAGCTGCTGCAGGGGTTGATTGCCACCATGTGAAGCTGTGCTTGAGAGGCGTTGCTCCTCACAATCTGCCTCTGTTGGCTTCACAGTTGCCAGCAAACTGCTGATATTCTTGCCAATACGTTGGCACATTGTTTCTTAACTACAGCAACATTGTAATGTTGCTGTCAGCAGCTGCAGATTTCTACCTTGTTGACATTCTGGCCGCCAGCTCCTCCTGAACGGGCAAACGTGAAGTCAACATCATCTGCAATTGACAGCACAACAATGCCACACTAAATCGTGAATACAGGGTTATATTACATGCCCAAGCGGCACCGTATTCAATTCAACAATCATGAAATCCTTCGCTTGATGGTTGCGTCCTGCTGCCTTGGATGAGAACTGCTGCCTTGGATGAGAACGATGCAAAGTGAACCAGTGTGATGCTTATGTTCGGTGCATGCAGCAGGTAATGAGCGAATGAACGGAGTGTACTGGGTTCCAGCATAGGAGGTAACGTGCCATCTACTGTATTCGCACCCAAGGGGCCAACCAGCCAGCATTACACATAAGACATGCTGTAAGCAGGCTGGTACCGCATAGCGACGAACCTCGAGTGATAGATCGTATGTTGTACTTCTTGATAGGTGCTTGTGCAGTTGCACTTGTGCTTGCTTCTGCATTGCTGTAGCATCGCACATTGCTGCCCTGTTGATGGGCCTGGACTGCTGCAGGCACTACGACTGGCCAGGCTGAAGTGGGGTATGTGCAGCATCGCCTACCAGCAGAGGTTATACAAGGTATTGTTGTTTTGATCAGGGATCCTAACATCGTATCGTCTGCGCAAACCTGACTGTACGAGCAGGCGATAGTACGCGGGGCTCCAATGACTCAGACTCTGGTCTGCGCGGAAGCAGACGACTAGAATTTTCACTCATGTGGAGGTGTTGCCCTTGCGCTGCAAGGCTTGCAGTTGCAGACCACGGCCCTGAAACCTGATGTGGCATTCTACCACGAGTCCCCAACGCGGTTCGCCTTGTGAGGGTCCATCATCTCGCAGACGACCAAGCTGCTATGTTGGAAGGTGCTGCAGACTGCGACGCCGCTTGTTTTGTGCCGTACTGCAAGTATTCCCTGAAACAACAGATCCAACGGCACCGTATCCGGCCAAGTACAAAGCTCGGTCAGTCATATTTACTACAATGAACACTTCGTTGTTATCTTCACGGGCTTCTAGCCGCACCGCTGCATTCGGTCGGGGCAATGTTGCTGACAGGTCCCGACAGCTTTCGAGGCAGCAGCGAGGTCCTGCAGCGCCGAGGGGTGTACAGTTCAATGAGCAGTTCATGTCAGTGCTTCAACAAAGCTTGGAGCGTGAAGAACAGAGGGTGAGGAGCTGGAGCACTGTTCTCTTTCTCCCTACCAACGACCTGCACAGCATCTCCCCGCATACAGCAGTATACATACACGCCAGTACGTATGTTGAGTTGTAAGTGCTTGTTCTTGTGCAGATCGCAGACAAGATCGGTCTTCCAGGACTATACCTGCACGAGGCAGTAGAAGAAGAGGGGATGGAGGGCACTGGTACTCTGATCTGGCCTGCTGGTGTCCGGCTTAGTCAACATTTAGTTAGAAACCGTGCCAATGAGCTCAAAGGAGCTCGAGTGCTGGACCTGGGCACAGGCACTGGTGAGTTCATTGGTGACCCCTCAGATTTGTCTGCCGCAGTGTGAACCTGTTCATGCCAACAAGTTGTTGGACTGGTTTTCCGGCATCAGGAAGTGACAGCTGTTGGGGTTTTGCTGACTTCTACCAGGTTCACAACAGCTATGTGCATTGCTCTGGTGATATGCGTACAGCTGTAGCTCCTGTAAGAATCTGCACATGTTCAGCTCTGTCCACTGATTGTCACCGGCAAGCTGAGAAGTTACATCTTCAGTGTCAGTTGCTTGACTGCCACTACTGTCTGTGCAGGTATTGTGGGCATTGCTGCTGCTGCTCTGGGTGCTCACGTGATGCTGACAGACACGCGAGACATCCTTCCCCAGGTCTATGAGAATGTGCAACAGAATGCTGAGCTCATTGAGGCCTCAGGTGGCAGTGCAACAGTATCTGAACTTGACTTCAATGATCCGGATGATGAGGTGAGCTTCTGGTGCAACTCACACAGTCTGGCTATGTTCAGAAGCTTACGCACAGTGTATGGGTAGGATGTTTGTCATCTTGCTCTGTATTATGATGCTGCTGCAGTTGAAACAATATAACAGCTTTGGTACCCCAGATCCTTTATGTAACACTGCTGTGTCATGTTGTCCTCCCAGATCTAAAGTCCCAGATCTGAAGTAGAACTCCTGATCTAGCATCGACTCATAGCTGCACCTTGAGGCTTGTGAGGGCCCTGAGGATGAAATCTACTCACCAGACGTGCAGTTGTGTTCCTGCGAATCAGGTGCAACACGCTTCTGCTGACACTGCAGCATGCTATCACTTCTCTGAATTGCTTCAGAAGCTATATAGTCCACATAAGGACCATCTGCTATTTCTTTTCTGCTGCCGTAGGTCCTTGACCAAGACTATGACTGGGTGTTTGGTTCTGACGTGACCTACACCGAGGAGACCCTGGTGCCTCTCGCCAAGCTGCTGCGCCAGATTGTGCTGACAAATGATCAAGCTGTAGTCAAGCTAGCACACATGCACAGGAATAAGGACTTGGACAAGGCTATGAGGGAAGTCTTCCATGGTGAGTGTTGTATGTTGCGACACAGCACCAAGCCACTCATCATGGACATGGTTGCTTTTGACAGCAGAAATGTGGGTTGTCCGCCCTAGCTGTGGCTGACGCTTGGGTGCCAGTGTATTGCTAGATGTTGCTTCTACCTTGGCTGTTGTGTGCTTACCCTTCTGCTGACTCCATGTCACCTGTTGACCACAGATGAGGGACTGATGTTGCGTCCAGTTGACGTTCGGACCACTGGCACTACTCAGTATGATGATCCCCTTCATGTTGATGAGGCCATTGCCTTCTACCGGGTGTATCTGGACCCTGCACTACGTGAGCTGCAAGGAGAGGGGCAGTAGAGCAACACAGTGTGATTCTTCAGCACTAGCTGGCAATTTTGGTTCATGACTGCCGTCACAACAATACCCGCACGAAAGACGGAGTAGAGGACATGGTTCCGTGCTCCTGGTCAAACGCCGAGTATGCACTCTTCAACAGCGTTACAGAGTGTCACAACAGTCGCAAGGCCTGCCGGTATTCTGCTGGATGCACAAGGGGGCATCAATCTGGCCATGGTGGTTCCTGATGCAACCAATGTGACTGCTCTCATTTGACAAAGCACAGTTCCACAGGCAGCTTCTAGTAAAGTAGAGAGGAAGGAACGAGATAGGGCGATACACAGGGTCTTGTTTGAGTAGGCAGGACGAAGAAATTTCAACAAACCATGCAGTAGGATGAGTTAGTGCTGGAAATCAGCTGCCAGGAATCACCCGAGAATCAGGGATCAGGTTCTGCTGATGTGGAAGTTTTGCAGATGACAGCTGGGCCATGTTTCGCTTGTGCACACCTCTTAATGTTCACAGGGGAATCAGAGCAATGAAGGCGGCTGGGGACTGCTGGTTATTCTTGTGAGGGGGGCACTGTCTGTGCCCTTTGCATACTTGTGCCTGGGAGGGGCGGGGCAACGGAGCAGCTAGGTACAGCAAGTTATCATCAGCTGCTGGGTCATGTGGGTTGTGGGAGTGGCGGGAAACCAACCTGCAGTACGGGTGGCAGCTTTTTGTAACACCTAAGCAGTGGTGTCAGCATAATCAGCAACAGGAATCCTTACAGAGCAGTAGAGCTCCTGATGTGTGTATCAGGCTTAGTCTGAGGTCTGGGCTCAATGGGTGTGGTACAGACACCTGCAGCCTGCAGCTGAACTGTGGCAGGCCCGATCCTTGTGTTGAACTTTGTGATATGTAGAAGCGGAGTTGAACATAAGTTGCACAAAACAGCTAATTAGTGCTGATATGGTTTGGTGTCTGGTGTTGGTGCTGTTGTACTGGGTCCAGCTGATGCAGGGGTGGCAGTGTCACCTGCAGTACATCAGTAAGCTGCAGGTGTGGCTATACTGCTATTCAGGGTGCTCATAGACCTTGTTCAACAAGGTTTGTACCTAGCACATACTTCGTGTTTGCTTCGATGTGTCTTTTGAGGCTGTTGAACAGTGCTGCACGAAGTTCTTCTTGGCCTGATCGAAGCAGGGGTCTTGAATTTGAATTGATAATTGACACCAGACATGCTACAGTTACAAAGTACACTGAACAAGGCTCGGTCTTCTGCGACCAGCGACCATATTGACAGACACATGCTCGGCGACAGGTGATCCACGTGTGACAGTCCTATGTGCATGGCTGCTTTTTTCAACAACGCCTGCATGCGTTATCTGGTGCTGGTTTGACTTGAACAGCCAATCACCAGTTGTGGCCAGAAGGTTGACAACTGTCTTGTATCTGATGCACATCATGGCTGAAACGCCTCAAATGCATCAGGGGGGCGACTTTGCTGTGTCGATGTTGTTTGGGACTGCTGCTGCTGCTAGCAGGTCATGACCGTTGTTCAGCTGCTGTAATGTCACCCAAAGGCCATATCAACAGAAGATGCTGTCAAAGTAAATCTACTACTACTACTGCAAGTTACCCTTTAAGGGTTTTCACCCGTAAGGAGCCAACACATGGCTCATGGGGGCACAAAACAATCTATGTTGTACACACACATGCTGCAAGTGCCGTGAGATTCTTGCAGTGCACTTGAGCTGCAGTGGTCAGATGACAGAGATTTGGCTCGTGCCACTGAGCATTGTGAACGCAATGCTGGCTATATGTACCTGCAACTGATGATTGATGCCACACTGACACGGCTGTGAGTGGCGGCCACAATCTATGTAAACAAGTTAGCCATGCAACAAGTAAGATGCCTAGTACAGCTGAATAATATGCACTGGGGCCGCCACCCAAAGCCGTCTATGTGAGCTGTTCTTGCTAAATACCTGCAGTGAAAAGAAACGGTGATCTGGCTCGTGGGTGTCACTACTACTACCACTGGCTTGTGCAGCAACATGTATGCAATCACAACAAATATCTGATGACATTGCTGCAGTGTCACTTGTATACCCTGTCCGTTACTATACTTCTAGCCCAGGTAAACGGTTTGTGAGAGCACAGGGTTTCTGGTTTCATCACCCCGGGTGGATGTAGCCCATGCAGTGCCACCGCACTGTACTGTATAGGCTGTACCTAGGCCTGCTGATGCAGCTGCAAGTGTTGCTGCCAGTGGAACTCCCTGCCATGGCCAGGCGTGTGTTGTTTACCACCACAATGTACAACATTTAGTGACATCAGCCATGCAACACTGCAAAGCATGTCACCATAAAAGGAAGCTGGCGACACTCACATTGCTGCTCCACACTCCCTCTTTGTCATTGTTTTTGGTGACCTGTATGCCTGCCCAAGACCAAGGCACATATCACGGCCTGCTAGCTGACTTTCCTACTACCTCCACGTGTGTTTCTTCTAGTTGGCTTTGCCACAAATACTGCCTTGAGCTCACTGTAGCCACGAGTTGCAATTGTCAAGCCGGCAAACAGGGCCCCCAAGTACACCACCACAGCAGCAGTCAAGACCATGTCCAGCATGAATCCGGCCTTCTTGTATACCTGCAAGTGTTGACACAGCAAAGTATGTGGCATCACAGCCCATCTGACAGCCAAACAGGTAGTTAGCAGCACTCGAACCGCATGACTACTGTCTGCTGACAGCACTCACACAATCAAACCAGGTGCAGTGATAAGGTAGGCGACTGTACATATCTGCTGCAGTACAAGTGACTGTGTATGCAGCACAGAGCCCTCACCTTCATGATGGCTGTGGTTCCAGTCCATGCTGTGATTGCTGCTGGTGTGCCTGCAGGTGCCCAGAGGTGCTTCTTGCTGGTGTGACTGTGAGCGCGCATGAACTGCTGCAAACTGTCATGAAGCAGAGAGCTGCCAGACTCGGCCTGCACGTGACAAAGGTTAATATGAGCGGATATATCTGATGGGCAAAACCTGGCCTTGTTCACAAGCGTCCATGCTTTCTAAGTTATCAGCACAAGCACCATCCTTGCCCATGTCCTTATACTGTGTAAGGTATCACCGCTAGGCAAACTACACACAAAGGCCCTGTCAGGAACCAGCACAATGTCGCAGCTTGACGTAACTCATGATGCTAAGAGCTGTGACACGTGAGCAGCAAGGATTTGTTGTTTGCTGAGAGGCATTCCATGTTCGTTGCTTCAGCATCCCACCTCCCAGCAAGTACTAGTTGATGCAAGGCACACAGCAGACACCGGTAACAGGTTTGACGAACAAGATGTTGACCTTAGGAATAAATTTAATATGCTTACCTTGTCGAAGGGTATCATGTTGTCTGCTGATGTCAAAAGTCGCATCCAGCCAAGCAGGAAATCTTTGTGCTGCTGAGGCTCAGAAGGCAGGTCAATCAACTTATGGTTGTCATGCAAGTGGGGGTACAGCCAGCGGGTTACAGCATCTGCAGCAACCTACAGTAACAACATCCAAGTACAACCTTGGATATAGATATGATCAAAAACTGCACATTGGTTGAGGCTAATAACTTGCCATAACTTACAGCAACGTATGTGTACGCAGTATGTATGCTTGTGAACAAGTGCATCAGCAGCATTGCCACACAAAAGCACAGCCCTTCTTGCATCAGTCACAGGTGCTTGCTGCCAGTATTGACTTCTGCTGAGCCAGAGTCCCCCCTGGGCCTATTCACCTGTGTTGCCTGCAGCATACTGTCCAGCTTCACAGCAGACACCGTGTCACCCAGGCTGCTCAACCGCGGCATATCCAGCCTGCTAGTACCTGACAAGTAGGTAAGGCTCACTGCTGCCACTCCATGATCTGACAGATGCTCATGTCCCAGGGCGCCATGCTGATGTGGGGCCTCATGAGCCTCACTCTGCTGTTGCTGTACTTGTATGAGCGGCACTCCTGTCCGGTCTGCTGCTGCTGCTACAGCTGCGGCCCAGCTGCTGCTGCCATTCACGTGCAGGTGCAGCTGTGGTGACTGTACCCAGCTGCTGCTTCCAGTTCCGTCTTTGCTTGCCTGTTCCTGCTGCTGCTGTTGTTGCTGCACTGTTATGCTTGCCCCAATGCTGTCTAGTACTATGGCTCCTTCTAGCGCTTCTGATATTGCTGGATCAGCACCAGCCAGCCACTGCTTCAGTCCCTGTTGAGCATAAGGTCCCCCAGATGTCAGCAGCACAAGGATATTCCTGTTGGGGCGTGTTTCTGCTGATGCGTATAGTCTATGTAATAGCCTCAGCAGCAGCAGACTGGCTGCAGCCCCACTGGCAGCAGCATCAGCCCCTGCTGCAGCTGCTGGAGCCAGTGAGAACGCGTCATAGTGGGAGGTGATGAGGAGGGTGGGTGCAAGAGGCACACCAGACTTGAACTGGTCCTGCAGATAGAAGATGTTGATCCCACTTGCACATACCACATAGTTGCCATATTACATTGCCTGGAAAGAAGCTTGGCGACTGGTGATAGCAGTTGTGCTGAGCCTAGGAAGGTTGTTTGTGTAGGCAGCAGATGATAGCAGCCGGTCGACAACATATGCTGCTGAACCAGGTCATCAGCGGCAGCACACGCAGAATCTGAAGCAGGTTCAAGAACAGGAGCTGTGACTCTGCTACAGGTCAGCCACGCTGATTCAAGACTTGGGGCACTGCACTTCTGGGGTACTGCGCTTCTGCTTGCTGCCGGCTAGGCTCATGCACTTACATCCGATGCCCTGAGGGTGGCCACATAGTTGGTAACCTGCTTGGCAGACAGCTTCTGAGGTAGTTGGCTGCATACAGGACGGCACAGAGTCATATACACATATATATGCTGCTCTGCTGGGTTTGAAGGCTTGAAACATACCTGTTGATTGACCCACATACACAGCATACTTGTAACAGTGCACCACACCATGACCTTGCATCAACAGATCTGGCAATGCAGACCATCATGGGCTTTGGCTGACCAGGCAAGAAATGTTGTTGGACCACTCGGCACCCAACTTGGTAAGCTCACCCCTGTAATGATATCTCGTATCTGTCAGAATGTCTTGAAGGAGCATGACCCCGTGCGATCATGGCCAACGTCTCTGTCACCTGACAGAATAAACAGCAGCATGTTGCAAGTAGCTATGGGAACTGTGCCGCAACGCTGCCCTCATGCTGACGTTAGGATGTTTCGGCCTCTGCCATATTTTCGTCGTTCAAAAATAATGGTGAGACCTGTGTCCAGGCTGAGTATTGCTGCATACACATGTGGATGCAAGCTATATACAGCTGGTGCCTGAGCCTGCCAGCTTTTAGGACCCCTGCTCTGCTAATGTGTGTAAGCAGCCGCAGCACACAAGCACCATGTTGTAAATGACTGTGTATTTGGTGTTCACTTCCTCAAGGAGCTGTACTTACTGCTGCAGAAAGCTCTGGTGTGTCTCGTGTGAAGAACACTGGCAGTGTTGTTTGTGCTGAGAGAAGCTGCTGTTCCAGCCCCACAAGCTGCTGGCAGTCTGTTGCTGTCATTGGTGCAGAGTCAGTGTGACTGGGGAGCACTAGTAGCAGCCCAGAAAGACCAGAATTCTGCCTTATCAGCTCTGCAGGAAGCAAGGCATTGTATGGGAGCACTCACAGATATCCTGAAGGTGCAGGGCAGGTAAGGACCCTGCTCCATCGAGCATGCAGCACATGCTGCTGACAACTGAGACCCTTGTCGGTGATTGTGCAGAGCGACCGCTGATTGCTGGACTTGCGGTTGCAGTACCCGCCTTGACTGCAGTGCATGCCCAGGTGCTTAGCATATGCTGCTGCAGACCCACCAGTCAACCTCTCTGGACTTGTGCTGTTGACAGCCAGGACCATAACAGCCTTGAAAAGCTTCTCATCTTGATGGGGCAACGCGAGGTGCTGCGTACACATCGGCACAGATAACTCATTGCCTGTTCAGATCACCTCAAGTTGTACTTCCATCAAGCCCTCCCATAAGAAGGACTCACCCCTTCTGCGGAGTATGTGCTAGATCCAACTTTTGCTGCCTCATATTCTGCTTGTAGCAGCCTGTGTACCGGCACAGCTGCGCCAACTATGCCTGCCAAGTTGGCCAGCAGCACCACAAGCACAGCACTGAGCTGTGGGGCCATAATCACGGAGCTGAAGACGGTTTAAACATCTTAATAAGTCGGTCTTGACGTATGCAAAGGGATTGAGATGATTGCGGCGTGTGAATAGGGGAACATGTTCCCTACCACCAAAAGCAGTCAGGAAACCACAAGATATCATTCGGGCTACAGAATGTTTCCGATCGCAGCGCCTGCGTGACCTTATGGTGCGTGTTCAGTCACTGCAGTGCGGTGTACAATTTGCCCGTACAATTCAAACATGCCCCAACAGGACCCTTAGCTGCAAACGACACCTCTACAGTGTGGTGAGACTTTATTTATGAGGAATGCAAGTATTATTGGCCCATGCCATACCCAGAATCGGTTTGCGTTTCTGTTTGCAGCAAGTACATCTCCGTGCTTCACATGCCACATACGAAGCAAAATACCAACTTCAGATACTAATGAACTCTTTTTTCCATGAAGAGATGTCATGAGTAATATGCATACATTGATGCCGTCTCAGGCAGCGCACAGTTCTGCAAAACATGCATAGCTCTGACGCAGCCAGCGCGTCTTCTGACGAGCAGTTTCAGAAGGTGGGCAATTTGTTTATTTTCAACATCTCGAGGCAGCACACCCCGCTAGGCATCAGCAAATGGCCACACCTGTCCCAGTCAAAGCGTCAGTGTATACAATGATGCACTGCTTGCAAGGGGCTACTCTCATGCAGTTACTGTCTTGCTTGTATCACTAACATGAAAGGAAACCTGCTCACACATTCTGAACGAATGCAAATGCAGACGGTCACTGCTATAGAGAAGAGACTGCATCTGCTTGGCAGGCTGCCTCAAGTCCGAATCAAGGCATGGCTAGCCAAACTGAGACAAAGCACAAGCAACCTGGTAAGTGGCCGTAAGGTAGACAACAGGATAGCAGGCAGAAGCATGCAACCAATAACAAAGCAGGTGTGGCATGTCACAACCATCGTCATCAGTGCCAGCGACTGTGGCTTGCTTTCAAATTGTATCAATGTTGTTAGCATCGCATGCTTGCACCTCATCTTACGCAGCAGCGCAAAACAGCAGGATTGAGAGCATCTACAGCATCAACACGTGTACTCCCACTACACTATTGCAGACCTGGAAGCGCAACAGGAATTTGTATGCTAGGCTCTTGCTGGAGCAGCTAAGAGCAGGCTGCCTGGAAGTACCCTTCCATACCCTGCCCCCTCAGGGGAGCCTGCCCACATTGCCAGCTTACCTCACCTACAGGTGATAAACTCCCCAAAGAACCTGCATACCTGTTCACCTCTCACTATCTTGCACAACGAGTGAGATCTCCGCAGCTGATGAGGTTTGATGTATCTTTGTCCTTGCTGTCACGTGAGTGACGTTTTTCTGTCATCATCAATGTGCTGCAGATTTCTTTCACCACCCCATCAGGGGTCAAATCAAGAGCAGCAAAATGCTTGTGGGCTCAGCAGACCTAGAAGTGCTGATTGTTCTGAAGGACCTTGGAGACAGAGGTGAGACACTGAAACCAGGTTTGCTACGTGTGTCTTATAGTGTGCATTACCTGCCCTGTGTGAACAGCAGGAGCGGCATTACTCTTTGGCAACCTATTGTGGTATTGCCTTGAGACTATGTGTTAGTATACGGTGAGGGCTTCATGAGTGTTGGCTGAGGATATTGCACTTGAGTTGCTTTGTTTGTTTTTCAAGAACTTGCTCTTGTTAACCCAGCACTACTTGTCATGCATCTGGGTTGGCTGCGTCATGGCCCATGCAGGTCCTCTCCTGGTTCACACAAAACATGGACAGTTGAACACTCTCCAACAGACAGTTGGCCGCAGCGTACACCGAATGCTGCAGGAGTATTGCCAGCCTTCTCTCAGTTGTCCGCCATGTCACCAGTCAGATGTGGCAGCCCACCAAGAAGAAGGTGTTTGTCAGGGCAGGAGCAAGGGCAGTATATCAGCAGTCCTGACACCAGGAAGGGGAGTATCAGAGCTGTGTGTACACCTCCTGCTGCATCTGTGGGACAGCAGGTGCTGCCATCACAACAGCCAGGGGGTGATGCCGCATGGCGCAGCTGCTACGGTGTGCAGCAACGTCCTAGTAGTCCTGCAGCAGCTGGGCTGCTTGATGCTGCTGCTGCACTAGCAGCTGAAGTAGAGGCTGATAGAAGCGACACAGCAATGCTGGAGAACAGGCTGAGATATGCAGAGCAGAAGCTGCTGCAGCAGGTGGGTGAAGCCAGTTGCCCAACAACCTTGTTATATGCGCTTTTGTAATTAGTAATGGTCGCTACGATGCTTGACCTCAACATGAATACATAGTGTCCAACAACATGCAGCTATGCAATCAAGGCAACATAGTGTTGGCAAGCTATGAACTATACTGATGGCTCTGCAGGAAGCTGAGCTAGTACGATTGCAGAGTCAAGCAGCTGCTGCCCGCCGGCGACTGAAAGCAGCCACTGCATCAACCCTTGGTGATTTGGTAGAGCGGTACAGCTCGGCAACAAAGGCATGGGGCAAAGCAGGCTCACCTGGGAGTCTGGGGGACAGGTCAGCTTGAAGTGTGTGTGTTGGTCTGGTGTTACACCATATGTTGTTGTCAGTTCACACAGTGCCTAGATGGCGTATGGTGACCCTGAGTAATGGTGTGGAGCAGCACAGATTATGTTTTTTGGGAAGTAGCGGGAAACCATCAGGCAAACAGATCAGCAGGCAAACTATCCCAATAGCAAGTAGTCCATGGCAGACTGTGCTCAGCAGCAGGCCCCACTGAGCTAGAGTTCACCACGCAGCAGCCTTCTAGGAATTACTGACAGCCATTGCTGACTCGTTGATGATCATGTCAAGTGCTCCTGGGTGTGGGCCTGCTGCTGACAGTCGTGCATGCTTGCTGCTACTGTGTCTGCTTGCAATGCTTATTCCATTACTATAAGGCAAATGGGGTATGGAGAAGCCGTTTACAACCCGATGTGGCAGTTGCTGTCCAGCATGCAGCAGGTGCTGGATACCTGTGACCAGCAAGAGTATCAGTGGCAGCAGGATCAGGCAGGAACTGCAGCTGCAGCCATTGCCAGGTTTGAGCCTGCACTGGCTGCTGAAGCTGGTTTAGGTGATGAAGCCAGCAATGTTGGGCTAGACAGGAGATTCCTACAAGCAGCAGCAGCAGCAATAACTGCAGAACCAGCTATAGGTAAACAGTTGAAGGAGCTGATGAAGAAGCTTCTGCAGCAGGCGAAGCATGTTGTCACGGCAATGGAAGCAGGCAAGAGCGCTGCAACCAGCGCTGCAGGAGGTGGCACTGTATCTCCTGCTGATGTGGCTGCCACCGCGGCTGATGCATTGAGGGCTATGCTCAAGTCTGCAAAGCACTTGGTGAACAAAGATAGTACCAGGTTGGTCAGGCAGATTGATGCTGCAACTGACTCTGCAGCTGAGGCCATAGCTGCAACTAGCAGACTGCTGCGAGGTAGTAGTAGCAGCAGCAGCAGTAGTGATGGTGGCTCCAGCAGCAACAGCGAGGGCAATGGCACAGACAGCAGTGAGGAGGTCGCACATGCTGAGCAACTGCAGCTGCAGCAGAGATGCCAGGCGTGTTTGGGCAGGCTTCAAGAGGTACACAGGCTGCTGAGTGACTTTAGCACCAGCACAGGAAAAGTGCTGAGTCAACTGTCAGATGGCCAGAGACGCCTGTTGGAGATCAGCAAAGATGGCAACAGCAGCTCTGCTAGCAGCTTGTTGGCATCACATGACAGGGGCCTAGCCGCTGCAGCAACAGCAGGCATCACTGCCTCACTGAGTGCTGCCACGAGCACTTATGTTGCACACCTGAAGGAGTTGAAGGTGAGGCTCCGTAACATGTCTAACCCCTCATCATCTGGCTCTCACAAGGCAGGTTGGAGTGGTGATGGTCAGCAGTCTGGCCTTGGTCGCGCAAACAGTGCCACAGTCAGCTTTCAGCAGATAGCTCAACAGCCATCAACTCTGAGCCGAGCCAGCAGTGCTACACACACACCACGAGCACAAGTATCATGGTTGAATGTGCCCAAGCCCGCCGATGCAGCTCTAGCTGGCACCTTTGGTTCTTCAGGGCTCAGCAGTCCCAGGACCTTGAGCCCATCTAAGACAGCAGACACTGTCCCCAAAGGCTTCAACAGTGTAGCACACTATCTCATTGGTGGTGCAGCAGCATCAAGCGGCAGCTCCCCTGCAGCAAGTGTCAGCAAGTTGCTGAGCAGCCCTCCTGCATCTCCTCGGCTGTCGTCACTTCAAGCAAACAGCAGTAGTGTGGGCACCAGCACTTTAGCCCCCAATCCTGCGGCCGAGTCAGTGCATCAGCGACTGGCTAGCCTATCACGTCAGGCGTCACGGATAAGCGAGCGCACAAGTCAAATCTTAGGTGCCAGCAACAGCGCACTCACCAGCAGCACAATCTCACCAGAGCCCCTATCAGCGGGTGGTATGTCTAGCCGTGCGGGTGCAGCAAGTCCCAGATTCTTGAGTGGGGGTAGTTTGTCTGGTGGTTTGGAGGCTCTCAGCAAAACATCCTTTTGGACACCCAGCCTCAGTGCCATGCCACTCAGCAGCTCGCTGTCCGGGGGCCTGAAAAGTTCAGTTGCAGCCGTACAAGCACCCCAAGTGCACAGTACCAAAGCACTGGGCTCAGCAGCAGCAAGTTTGGGTTCTTTGCTGAGTCGTAGTACTACTTTTTCTGGGGCTGCCGTGCCCAGACCTGCATCTGCTAGTCCCAGGCTCTCAATGCTCACCAGCAGCACTGTGGCAAGTGGCTTGGTCGGGGGTGTGGCAAGGACAAGCAGCCTTGGCGGCAGCAGCCTGGCAGCGTTGAGTAGCAGACTCAGTAGTCTGCCTAGATCACCTGTGCTAGGCAGCGGCCCTTGATGCCGCCATCGGATATATGCACGACAGGGAGAGCACAAGCACCAGTGAAACAACTGCAGGTCGTTGGCTTCCTTTTGCGTCAGCAGCCCTGACCGGGAGTGACTGCCTAGACCAGTGCATGACATGGGTGGTTTTGTCAAAAGGTATGGTCGGCTCAGTCAGCCAAACTTTGAAAGTATGTTCCCAAGGGCCTCGTGGCCGGAGTGGGTCAGTGTCACTACAGTGCAAGTGTGCAATCAGCCCAACATGCAGGTTTGTTTGTGTGCAGGTTATGACCAATGGTATCATATGATAACTAATGGTTCAGATTGGATCTGCATCATAGGGTCACTGTGTCCAGTTTGCTTGAAGTCTGAATCTAACAGTTCATATGCAGACGATCTGCTGATCAAATTGGGCCGGCCCAATATCAGTGGCGCCACTGATATTCACAGTAGCGGCTGGAACATGCTCGTAGTGCTAGCCTTTCTGGGGGGTCATCGTGATTCATGATGACTGACCCTCTGAATGCTGGGCATTCAATGCCCCAAGTCTGCACCCAGACTGCTGAAAAGCACGGTGACTAGCAACTGCTACAGCCCCTTTGCTGCTATCACGTCGCGTCAGACCGCTGTTACATACCACCCTGCACACGACCACCACACACAGCCAACGCACAGTACCTGCAGTTGTCATCCACAGAACGACAAACTCAGAGCTTGCCATGAGCCTGGACATCACCCCAGCTGGGTGTGAGGATATGAGCACCAAACATGCCAGTTGAGATCATCATCATGATACCACTGTGCTTGCAGATTGACTGTAGACGGGCTAGCCATGCAGCAAACAAGATGCCTGGCTGTGCATTGTACAGCAGCCTGCAGTACGTGGTGCCAGTCACAACAGTGCTGGACACACAACAGCTGATTTGAAATGATTCACAGCAAGCTGGTCTGGGCAGAGGGGAATTTGGGCATAGGTTTCCCAGCAGCCTGTCCTTGCATAGCCAACCCCATGAAGTGCAGAAACAGGCAACATAGCCATTGACGTCATACACAATCACATACTGCTTTGCAACACAGAAGGATAAGCATCAGCAAGCATCAAGCAGTTGATCTGTACTGGGTACCGTCTGCAATGACATTGGGGCTTTGCAACAAAGGCTGTACTGGCTCAATGCCATCATCATATATGATACAGTGACACAAGGCTGAGATGTAAACAACGGTCCTATGACTTGACTTGTTCAATGCTTGCAAGCCAAACACCCTGAGGCAGATGATTGCATGTACCAATTCACCCTTGAGAGGTATGGCTTGCATCAACAGCTCCAGCAACATGTCAAAGGTGCAAAACACAAGCAAACAATAAGGATGTGGTAGTAGACCAACCATGCGAGACACACACAAGCATTCCTAATAACCAGGC
This sequence comes from Coelastrella sp. M60, assembly GCA_001630525.1. Classification (NCBI taxonomy): domain Eukaryota; kingdom Viridiplantae; phylum Chlorophyta; class Chlorophyceae; order Sphaeropleales; family Scenedesmaceae; genus Coelastrella; species Coelastrella sp. M60. The sequence continues at coordinate 8,400 of LWCB01003516.1, read as the reverse complement.
ACAAGGCAACACTGTGTTGTGTTGTACAATGCTTCCTGAGAACTGTTGTGCGCCAATGCAAAAGCAAGGTGCTGCAGCACGGCATGCAGGCACAGTAGTTCCCACAACATGCAAAGGAGGCTGACAACTCATACATGAAAATACCTTTGGAGGTATTTTTGATGAACAGCAGTGCTTATGGTCATGTTGGATGCCTGTTTCCCAGCATTTGTACGCCAGGGATGAATTCAAGACAGCAGGTGTTGAGCAGATGACGTGACGCATGAACAGTAGTCTTCAAAACACTGCGACAGCCTTCAAACAGAAGACCTGCCACTGTTGCAGGATTGCGGGTAACAGCACAGCCTGGTAGGCCTCAAAGCTGCAGTGAATAACGAGTGCACACACCAAACACGACATCGGTCAGCAGGCCATAGTCAATGATTGGACTCTTCACGGCAGAAGGCCATCTGTGTGTATGCACCACCTGCACAGACACTCGTGCACCAGTATCGCCCGCACACCACAGCGTGGACCTAGACAAAGAAAGCACTTGCTTCACATTGCAACACACGGCAGCACCTGCGATGCAACAGTCCCAACAGCACACAACACAATGCACAGCCAGAACGCTGCTTCACATGAAGTCTCTGATGTAGAAGCACCACCACCGGCGCAATAACCAGTGCATGGACCCAACAACGCGATATCTGACTCTCAAATGGCTGCAAACATTGAGCCCCAGCATACATACACATAGTTCTCATCACACCCAGTTGCATTGCTTCATGTACTTGTTCTGTGTCATGATGGAATTCTTATGAAGCATACTCCTGATAAACCGCATAAATAGAGGAGCGACAGTGCTGTACATGTTCTTTTGGGCCAATGTGATGCAGTGCTGCACTGAAAGGCTGCAACAACAATAGTACTTCAAAGCTCAGCTCCAACCAGCCCGTTGTGGCCAAGCTGCTGAGCTGTTGCATGCACATACAAATATGTACGCACCTAGACTGCAACTGGCAGCGATAAGTACTCAAAGAACAGTAAGGTGTGGCAAGGTGTCAAGGCTTATCACTGCCTGCACGCACAAGCCATCGGTGATGGACACGACGACGGCAATCATTGATGCTACCAGACACACCTGATGCTGTTGAAGGCAAGTCTGCTGCAGGCCATCAGGTGTGCATCAAACTATTTAAAACAGTGCTCAAGAGGGGCACCAGATAGCGCCCAAGAAGACGCACTATGCCTTGCCGTCACAATCATCAATCATAAGTAGATCTGCACTCAGTGCTGGTATGTAGGCAACCACCACGGGAGCACGGGGGACGACTGACAACTCCGCAGACGCCTGCCCCCCTTACCATCAAGGCAGCACAGAAAGGCCGCACAAAGATATTTCGCAACTGCATCAACACACAAGCCAAACAGTCACCAGCAACTGAGCAGTACAAAGTATCTACTCAAGAACTGCAGACTTTCATATTGGAGCATTGTATGCTGCCTTGAGGCCAAGTATGCAGTGACAGATATGTACAAATCACACTTGTAACACAGACAGTCAGCTACACGTGCTCAACACATAAAGGCACCACAAAACCAGTGACAAGATTGCCAACACATACCTGGGCATGAACCAACCTCGACACTATACACGATGCAATGGACTGCTGACCTCAACAGCACATCATCATCACCATGAGCCAACTCATCTTCTGCTGCTGCTACAGCTGCCAAGAACACCTGCCAGCAGTACATGATGATCTAATCAAACAACATCACAGTGTGACAAGACAGGAACTGCACTCCTTGTGCTGATAGGCAGTTTAATCCCTTGTCAGCACCAAGCACAAATACAGATGGGTGAAAGTGATGCAGCATAAACAGTGCAGCATGTGCAGACATGCTCCTTTCATGTTGGAGGGCACGCTAGTCTGCTACCACTGACAGCAACTGCACCAGTGCCGAAAATGACAGACCTCACTGACATGAGCTAAGTCAAAAGACTGCAGACATGCTGTGATCAGCAGGACCTGCTTTGTCTTGATGATTTAGCAGCCTCAGGAAACAAGCTCTCAGCCGGTCAAACAAACCATGCCCTCAAACCCTGTGATACATGCGTCATGTTACTAATACTTCCAACTCAATACTCACCACTGCAGTTGACACAACGCTTCTACTGGTAACTAGCATTGACAAAAACCATCTGTCAGAGCTTGAAGACACATGTTATCATACGTGCAGCTCACTGATTCTGTAAGCAGATCCTGCTCACTACAGAGTGTAGTGGGGCAGCACACTCAACTGCTTGTTCATACTGAGGCTGTATGAAACTGCTGTCTCAAGCAGCTGCAGAAACAGCTGCCACTCAGAATGTTGTGAATGAGATGCCACTCCCAACATATGCAGAGCAATACCAAGTGCATCAACAAGACCCCAGCCTGAACACCATACCAAAGAGACCCACATAACGGTATGCATGACAGATGGGCAAATAGCGCATTGGACGATGATCTGCCCATGTGCTACAAGCAAGAGTCAAGGCAAGTGCACATCATAAACAAGGCAAAAACCATGTCCCTGATGCAGATCAGCTACATAGCCTGCATCCCCACAGTGCTGACACACAATAGGTCAAGTTATCTACCACCCTGGTAGAAAATGCTCTGAATGAGTCTGCACAATCTAGACTTTCCTGATAATACTCACTGACCATCAACTGCACTTGCAAGGGTGACTGCTGCAACATTCATCATTCACACATATTGATTACAAACAACCATGTTGGAGAGCACTGTGATTTTGGCAATCTTGTTGAATATATCAGAGATTGTGGTTGCTACTCAGCTGACCAAGTACTCCCATAACTCACCACGCACACAACCCTGTGGTGCCTTGAAGCCAGACTCAGGCTCAAGCACCAAATATATAGAATCCAGATCAACATTCACACAACCTTGTGTATACTAAGCCTTAGACCTGCATGCTAGACACTGTGATGACTGACGCATTGGTCACAGCAAAGGTGGGACCAAGAAATAGATCTTAATGACATGAGTATGAGAATGAAGGGGTGGTGTTATACCTGTGTAAAAAGCATTGAGAACTACCACCCCTACCATCGACCTGCTCGCTCTTGTGCTTGACAATAATTAAAGCATCACAGATCCATAAAGTATTAGCTAAACACCAAGATGATCAACATTCTCCCATGCTTGCACCTTGATAGGGGTAATCCCTGACACATTGCACAAACGCCCACACTGTGTGCTTCACTCACGTTGTCATTCATGAACAACCAAGAGCAGAATAAACAAAGGAACAAACCGCGAACCAAAAGATGTCTGTCTGCGCCGCATACTCATCAAGCTGGTGATAACACTCTGTGAACACCCCTGTTGCAGTATCGCCCTCCCACCTGATGATCATGATAGCAGCCCAACTGCAAGGAAACAGGCTTGAGTACAGAATAGATATAAGGCATAACATGGCACCGCAAGTGGCTAGGCGTCCTATATCCCACATACATATATGCTTATAAAGAGCAATCGGCCCTATACAGGGCCAGGGAAGCATCTTGAAGCTGGATGACGAGTGCCAATGACTGCGAAAAGCAATTGTCAATCATAATGGCTTGCACCAAACACATCAATAAATAAATATAGAACAATTGTACTATTCAAAGCATGTCAGCACTTTCCGCCAAAGTACCTCACAGCATGCACTACCGCTATCATCCTGCCAGATCCTGGGCCATTAGCATACGAGAACCACACATGCAACAAAAACGATCTCCTGATCCAAACATGATAATGCACTACGTGCAGGAGGCTAGCAGCTTGCTGCGCCCCTGCTGTTGGCATGGCAGATCTTGCCTGAACGGACATGGGTAGACACAAGGAGATAACACAGTACTGCTCATAAAGCACAACCCAACAATAGCAAGACAGGACATCAAGGCAAAGACCTTCGTAGAGGCATAAGGTGTGAGAACTGGTGGTTGCCCCCTCTGTGCAAGTCATAAGCTGTACACAGGGTCCGGGCTTAACACCTCAAGTTGTCATTGGAGCAAATGTACATCCAAGGACCCCGGTATGCGGGATACAATAAGCAGCACACAAAAGCTGCATCTGCTGTGCTGCCCTGCTTCTTGCTCGCAGCACTGCACTGTACTATCCAATCCAAACAAAGAACATGGAGCATACGCATAAATATCTGAGACACATACGTTCCGACCAAACCATGCTTGCTTGCTTGTAGACAGCGCCTTGGAACCTGGGCCCTCAGGACTATGCCGCACATTCCAATGTCAAGAGCACTGCTACAATTGCAAGAGCTGTAAGGGGCAATGTAGGACGCAAACATGTCGTTATAAGATCATGTTGACAAATCAACGGCTGGAAGGGCGGCAACAGGGCGACGGCAGCCTCAACCAGATGATGCAGCAACATGCAGCAATGTATGTTGAAACACGTGTGACAGCACAGACACAACAGTAAGCGAGCATTCAGCATGGCAATACATTTTCAGCTGCAACCATGCAAGCGATCAAACCAAGCAACTTTGCTCAGGCAACTTTGCTCGACCAACTTTGCTCAACACCCTAGTAATTCCACATGCCACACGTGTCAACAAGCAAACTAGGCCATCACCGCGTGCTGCAGCACCTGCTCCGCATATGTGTGTGATTATGAACGACTGCAGTGACACTATTGACTGTGATTGATGCAATCAAAGCAATATCCGAGCAGGAACCAGCTATTATACAAAGCAAGAACATCAAAACACTAGGTGTGTGAACACAGCGTGCCAGTAGTACTAGACTCTGCTGTTGACCTGTGACCTCTGATGACACACATCCACAGCAACACCTAGATGTATGAACATTGCAGAGGGGACAGTGCTGAGCCTGGAGCCATGGCATACAGACGGTGGCGAGGCAGGAAACTTCCCTCTGCATCCCCCGACATCCATGACGCCAAGCATGGGCTCAAGTGCTGCAGTGAGACTGTGACCCAGTCACCAAAAGTTCTCACACCATAAAGCAAGTACAGGCACAGCAATGCATGACAACTTCAACAACAGGGCGCAGATACAGAAGAATCGGCAAAACCCTAAAGCAGATAGAACCCATGACTGCCGGGTAAAAAACCGAACTATCTAGCGCACTCGCTGCTTTTCGACGCAACGGGCGGCAGGCACTTCATATCCACAACACAATCCACATTGCTGCAGCACAAGTTGTGCACGTTCTGAGGTCATGTCATCTTGTGTGCAATTGCTGGCGGATATATAACTTCCACTGGCAGTTGTTGACCTGAAAGGCTACGACTGATTCCTAGAAGTGGGGAAACCACAATAATCACAGCAAGACGGCAACCTTCAACGACTTCAATTATAGCTGAAGAAGATGACAGCATGGCAAGCACTGACCAAACAGGACACGTCCCCACACTGCTAGCAACCTCAAACAATGCACCTGCACTCTGGGCGCATGCCAACGATACAATTTCGAGAGGAAAATCCCCATGTCAACACCGTATGAACACGGATGCACAAGCCGCTGCAGGTGCCTGCACTGCATTTCAAGCAACAGCCAAGCATGAAAACACACATTACTAAACAACCATCGCACTCTGCCATGGGCATTGCGGCTCCTGCAGATGATGCATCCAATAGATAGGCGTTACGAACAGGTTTAGATAGGTCCTGTGACAGGACTCGACTTGCAAAGACCACCAATTTGGAGACCATGCCCACCAGGTTGCTCGCAAGGTGGAGATACCGCAAGACACGCAATGTCAGGACAATCCAACAGGTGGTTTCCTGCTGGCGAACAGCATGCAAAGACACTGGCAGAATGTCAAGAGTAGCTCATCGTGTACATGGATCTGGTAGCCGATGAGCGCTACCACACAGCAAAACCCACAACTGCAACAAGGTGCCCTGTCAGAAAGTCTCTGAGTGACTTACAGCAGATACATCAGAGGGGTGGTTCCTGCAGGCCCACTAGTGCTCACAGCTATTGCACCCTGCAAACCAGCCACCTGCTGCAGTTGCTGCTGACCCTGCAGAACACCCATCTGGGCCATGGCCCCTCCAACCATCATAGTACGCTGCTCTGTCCCAGCACTGCCAGCGACACCAAAGGCCTGCTGCATGTGCTGCAGTCCTGCACCCCCTGCGGCCTCTAGTGTCAGCTGGCTGGAGTCACCTCGAGAGACAGGCACACCAAGACCCAGGGGCCCGGAGTTATCCCCAGTCACAAGCCGCATGAGCCGTGATGGACCACAGGCAGGGACGGATGCCACGCCACTGCCTGTACCACTGCCAGTACGGCTGAGCACAGGCATCATCACCGAGCTATTGCTGTCAGTCCTCCAGACGTTACCGTTTGCAGCTGCTGCAGCCGCTGAATACAGCTGCTGCTGGCTGCCCATGCTGCCGAATGAGGTTGATGAAAGATCCAGGAAGGTCAGGTTGGATGAAACATCACTGGCATACGATTCCAACTTGCCCCGCACAGCAGCTGTGTCGGCTGACAGCTGGAGTTGCTGCTGCATGTTCGTCAGCGGGCCCCCAACGGCAATACCAGCAGAGGTATCAATCACGGCTTGTGGGCTTAGTGTTGCTGTCATGGCCATGAGCTGCTGCTGTGCTTGAGCTGCTGCATTCCTGCACTGTTCTGCTTCCTGTCTGCTCATGTTGACCTGCTGCATCATGCTACTCAGGAGCTGTTGCATTGACAAATCTGGTGGACTTGACGCCACAAACATTGGCCCCTGCCCAGTGGCCTGCTGCATCAGCTGCAATGCCTGTTCATTCAGCATGACTCCTGGTGAGCTAGCATCACCATTGTTACCACCCGTCAGGGTCATGCCGGCAGCACCCTGCACGCCGTTGAATGCCATACTTGCAAATCCACCACCACCACCAACAGTGCCAGCATGCTGCAGCCCTGCAGCTGCCGCGGGAAGCAATGCTGGTGTTGAACACGCAGGCCCCAGGTACACTGCTGCAGGTGTGCCTGAGGGGCCTCCTGCTGATCCTACTGCATTGCTGATGGTGGTCACACTACCAGTATCTCCAGACATATTAGGCAGCTGGCCCTGTGCCAGCTGCCAACTGGGCCCAGTGCCAGCTGCTAACAAAGCAGTGCTAGCACTGACAGTCTGCATAGGTATGGCTGCAGCAGTTGCTGCTGCCATGGCAGTGACGTCCATCTGCTGAGGCATTGGAGTGGGATCAGAGGGTGTGCGGAGTTCATGTGGCCCATGAGCAAAGAAGCAGACAGGCCGAGAACACCTATCACCATCCTTACACATCAATGTTCGGTACTTCTGAGGATGTAGCCAGGACTCGAACACATTGTGGCTGTGTGGACAGTTAGCTCCCAGCTTGCATTCAACCCCCTGAAGGCAGGAGAGGCAGGCATGCACCAAAACAGCAGGAAAGTTAGCAGCGGTGGCCTACTGCCATGTCAACCACGGCTCGCTTGACCAGCGCCTGCAAAGTGCTTGACAGCAATGTTGGTCAAGGAATACTCAGGAGAAGACGGCCCAAACCAATCAAAACACTGTGACCCCAAAGCTTCGATGACCCCCTCGAGTGATGCTGATGTTTTGATATAGCATGCATACCTTTACGACATCAGGACACATCTCACAATCATAGGAGTGTGTTCTAATATTCCTCCGTTTGGCCTTCTCGCCAGGGTGAGCGAAATTGCAGGAGGCCCAATCATGGGGAGTCCTCTGCAGTCCAGACGAAATTCACGACAGTTGGTAGCATGGAGCCAGAGGGCGAATAAGCTATACTCCCATAGCAAACACTGCCACCTAAGCTATAAGTTCGCTGTAAAGTTAAACAGTAGAAAGAGCGTTCTGTGACTTCGGAAAACCCACCTTCGAGCAGGGCAGGATCTTGTGGCAGTACAACCTGAACTCATCGGTGGCATAGACATTGCTAACAGCTGCATGCACTCTGGAATCACTGCTTTCTGCGTATGGCAAGCTCTCCATTTTCACTTGCTGTGACGCTTGCTGTTCACTAGCCTCCCTGTTCTGCCGGCCCTGCAGCAAGGTAAAAGACACGAAAGCTCAGCGCTGCAGACAAGAGTGATGCCCCAACACAGTTGTATTCGCGCACCGGCGGGCGATGTACGCTGAGCAACACATAATACAATTACAGTTGTTGCAGGCCGACATGTATTGATAAGGCAGGCGATGGAGGAACGAAACTCGGCATACACAAACGGTTACGTCCCGGGCTGAAGGCTGCTGTCTGCCGCAGCTCACTCAAAACTGTTGCCAACCGTCTTTCAAGGAACTTCAGCACGCAAAGCAACGCTCTTGGACATCCCCAGTAATTGAGACTTGGTTTATATAAACTAGCAGCGATGCGATCCATGCAGCTGAG
>LWCB01003512.1:0-13364 GCA_001630525.1 Coelastrella sp. M60 | reverse complement strand
CACATGCTGTCGACCCAGTCGCACACCGTGTTCGGGATCTTGTCGTACACGAGGGTACGGACGACGGGGCCTACCAGTAGCCGTTCGCTGATCGCGCTGAAGGACTCTTGCGGCGTGAGGAGGTCTGTTGGAAACGACAAGAACACATGTATTGTCAGCGTTATGGGACTTAGTAACCAACTTGGGCCAAGATACCGTCGATACTGAGGTGCCACAAGACTCTCTTGGCGCAAGGCTCAGGCGTGAGGCCTCGAGCACAAGCTGCATATCTCACCGGGCCAGACAAGTTTGTTCGCAAGGATCACGCATGTCAAACGAACAAACAAATGGTAAACGCTAAGTCTGCATCACCGGTGACGCCCTGCCAAATACTCGTATTCAGACAGGATGACAGCACATTCGACGCACACAAGCTTTGAATCTCACAAATGTCAGATAGAACCATTTAAGCTCACATCATCTTACCTGATGGATTGAAGTACAGCACCAGTAAACTCATTCTCGCCCAGGCCAGTCTCCTGTTCTCCTGAGTATCTTCTACTGTGCCCTGCCGAGCAACCTCTCTAATCTCAGCTCTACTGCGGCCACCTGCCAGGTACCTCTGTAACCAGCCATCCTGGGCTTGAGAGCGCAGCGCCTGAAATGCAGAATATCAACTAATGTATGGAGTTAATATGTAGATTTATCCCAGAAGCATGACAGACGATACAACCATGGTATATATCACAAACACAGCAACAACAGCTGACATATATGATTCTACTTATACGACCTACCAGGAATAGTGATAGGCTCTACAGGCTCATTGATTTGCTGAACTGCAATTGCCAAATCATAAATTATATCTCAACCATCCCAAGATACAAAATGCACAATAATACAGATGCTTGAAGAATCTGATCTACAGATTTGTGCATCCATGTCATTTTCACCTTTTCTGGTATACATGCTGGAGGGTCCTTGTCTACATACACTACTGCATCTGTTACTAACAAGGTGCGGGAGGACTTGTGGTAAAATGACACCTCAGTCAACCTCACAACGTCACTCACACCTACATACAACACAAATAATGAGTGACAGCAGCAGCAGCAGCAGCAGATGGTTCAGCAGTCAAAGGTACCAATAATAATGCTGGAATACCTCAGCAATGTGGCATTAGAGTAGAAAGTGAGTTCAGAGAGATGATTGCGGGTGCATCTTGTGCAGATAATGCAACAAGGGGGAACTACAAGAGTGTGGCTAAAACTTTTGAGTAATGTGTTTTTTGGGAGTCACACTTACCAATAGGTGGTGGCAGCAGCACCTTCTGCTGAATCTCATCTGCCCAGGGTGTTGAGTCATCACCATCAGTCAGGATACCAGCAGGGAATATTCCAAAGAACTGAGGAGGGAGGTTCAACGGGAAGCTCCACTGATACGGCGTTACATACACCTGTTAGAAGTTGTTATTGTATGTAACAATGACAAAGATGACAAACGTCTCAATGACGATACTTGCACCATCAAGGCGATGTTGCTGACAGTGACCGCAGTTTGCATTATGATACATATTGCTGCCATGGGGCAGCAACAGTGAGCAAACACATTACTTTCATCGCTGCTGCTGCTGCTGCCTAGCAGCCTTGACTCGCCGGGCAAAGAAAAACCGGTGCATTCCCGTACCTTTGCATTTGGGAATCTTCTTGAGAATGGTCCCACAAACACTTTATGTTCGTAAGCAAATGTTGGCAGTACTATATATTCCACCGGCGCATCCAACTCCTTGAGCAAATTGATGCACTCCTGAGTTGGTGCCACTGGTGCATGAACCCACAAGCCGCCAGATTTGAGTTTTATGACTGTCATACGAACTGGAGTGAAGACATCGAAGAAGAAACCCTGGGTTTGCTCAAAAGTCCAGATTTGACCTTTCACAACCTGCACGGTAACAAAACAGACATTTGCTTGTTACCCTGCGTTGATATAACGCCATGCATTGTTTGATTTTTGTCATATATAATCTGCGCCGCTGATATAGGTCGCTTGGGGCAGCTGGAAAAATGCAGTATACTAGATGCAAAAGATGCATTGCTGCAGAACGCCTGAGGATCTATTGTGACTGCATCCTTGGCAACTGCTGGAAAGCAAGGGTAAGGACTGCAACAACAATTCATCATCGCTTCAACGATGCGACGTTGCAAATTGCTCATAGAAATTAAGCTGACACTTCAGCAATAGATAATGCTAATATTATTGAGCTTCACTGCCGAACAGCTTTGTGAGTTAACTGCAAGCTGCTAAGCTTGTTGCTGAGCACTCTCAACCCTGCTGCTATCATTCACGCCCTCATTATGCTCACCTCGTTTCGGATCGTTTCCCGCTGAAAGAACGGCCCCAAAGGAAAAGGAAAACCCGTGAAGTTGAAGTAGAACCTGCTGCCACGTCGTCCCTGCTGCTGCTGCTGCTGTGCTGGCTGCCCTCTAACTGTCTTGACTCCTTTCATGCTTTCATAACCTCGCTGGGTTCTGGCCTTGCTGCTGCTAGTACTTGCTGCTGATTTGGTGCTGCCTTTTACTGACTGCTGTCGTCCTTTTGTTGTCACTGCTGCTGGTTTGGTAGTTGCTTTGCAGAAGATGGGCTGAGCGGGGGTTCTAGAAAGTGGTTTGACGGTTTTGCTGCAGCTGCTAAGATGCTGGTACTGCATTTGGTAACCAGACAGGCGCCCTAGCGAGCGCTTCTGGGACCACATGGGGACCAATTTAGTTGGTCTACTGCTGCTGGTTGCTAGTGCTGATGCCCGCAGTGGTCGCTTAGGTGGTGCTGCTAGTATTGTGGTGACTGCTACAGCTGGCTGGTTGAGGCCTGCAGCAGTAGAGCAGATAAGGGTCTTGAATTGAATGATATTTCTTCACGCTTATTGCCGATCTGTTGGACACACATCATCTGCGGAGTACCAAAGTAGTATGCAAACAGTACAGCACGACAGGTGGCAGCTGTACAAGGAGCCCAAGCTGCTGAAACTGATTGCAGCGACTGTTGTGATGATATTAAACATCGTGCACATTTACCAGGTGGCATTGGAAACGTAGCAATTCCCAGATAGCTATACCAGCCGTGCGAGCTGCTGGCCTGGCTTTCGAGAAGTGACGAGCAGTAATGTGCCACTCAAGATCGACGCACCTGATGTGTCTCAAGATATCTAACAGGGAGAGATACGCTGGCGTTAAGCTCCAAAGCTTATCTACAGCTGTACCTATGGCGCTGCTTGAGGCACGTAGATGGCTGTCACTGTGAGAGCATACAGGTCGCTACGCAGATGTATGCAAGCCCATGATACTTATAATGTGCAAACTTCCTTTTGTCTCATAGATCGCGCCTGAACAATGCCCAAGACATCAGGTACCCCGCTACTGTTGCGAGGGCTCTGTTCACTGGGTTCAAGTTCCGCACGCAGACGTAGCTTTGGTTGACGAAATGGTAGTACATTGCTTGTACGGAAGCTGTTAAGCTTGCTGCTATGCGTTAAAGCGTCTCCACGCTAAGCAATCATGCTTACCGCCATCCTGGATGTGCTAGATCGCTATTCTCTGCTCTTCACGATGTCCAACAGCATGTGATATACCTTGCATCATCATGTTTTGAGTTCAATGCGGACAACTGCATGCAAGACCCGTCCAAGTCCCGACATGCGCCATGTGATGCATCGTTTCCCACTTCGGCAGCTAGCAACGCAGCACTCACCGATCTGCTACGCAACATCAAGCAACATTGCATCCAGAAGACGTAGAAAGCAAGAAACAGGGATAGCAACCGAGGCAGATGCTGCTCAAGCAGATCAAAACCCCCAGCAGTTGGTATCCAAGACCTCTAACAGCAGCACCCTTATCCAGTTCGGGGAGCCGCCTTCTGACGAAACCATCGGCAATGTTCAATCATGGGTTGCGTTCTCAGACCTTCACGTGTCAAGCAGGACGATCGATACGTCCTTGGAAGTGCTACAGTTTGTCCATCACCAGGCCAAGCAGAAAAAGGCCGGAGTGTTGTTCCTTGGTAAGCGGATTGTAAACGCAATCTCACTCGTTTCACTTTTTATGGAAAAGCTATACCCACTCAGTTCCTCTTCGTCACACTCTACCTGCTGCTGCTGTGGTCAATTGAAGCTGCCAAATGTCAAGATCAACAACCTTGGACCGTGCTGTTTCTTTAGCTGCAAACCATCACCGCCACTTGCAGCATCTGCGTAAAATTCATAAACCAATCAATTCCTATTACTAGTAGTGTATTCCAGGTACGTCATTTGGTTGATGACCCAGCTTCACAAGCATTTGATATCTCCAGATCGATACAGCATTGCAAGACCCTCCACCTCACTCATATAACATCCAAGTACCTTGAACCGCCCCTGCTGTGCTGCCCCTTCATCTTCCCTAAACCCCAGGCGACTTCTGGGATCGTCGTGGTGACCTCCCCGTAGTCCCTCTGAACAAGATCCAAGATGAGATCAGTAGCTGGCGCGTACCGCTGCTGCTGCTGCCAGGCAATCATGATCAAGTTGATCTTGGAGGTCTAGATCATTCCCTAGATCCAATCAAGGTTGCTGCTGCCAGAGCACATGTGTTCACCAGACCCACCATATTCGGGTGTGAAGTCGTGGCGGCCTCTTTTCTTCACATTGCGCAAATAGTGCTTTTACAAAGTATTCCAGCTCAAGCAACTAGACCGTCAGCCTGTATAGATGCCACATCATCACTCATTATCATCTACAATGTTGTCACGATGACCAAAATTGAAGTTGCAGGCGTCTCATAGTGGCGCTCAGCAACAGCACTCTGCAGTGTGCGTACACCAAGGTTGCCTGCACAGTTTGTATGGCTTCCTGCACTCAGGGTTGGTGCCTGCATTGTTGTCTTCATCAAGTGATTGCAAGTCCAGTACTGCAGCAGCAATCTGTTTGCTATGCGAATGATACACCAAAAAGAGTAGTACACTACACTGACACTTCAAAAGTTGAAATATAATGATCTATCTCGCTCATGCGTGTGTTCAGGCATTCTTTGTGGCTGCCATACCGACGAAAAGAGCCAGAGATTAAAGCAGCCATCAGCCAGGCACTACAACAGCAGCAGCAGCAGCATATCAAAGCAATATTTGGCCATGCAGATGTGGTGAGTGTGTGCAACATTGCTGCTGCTGCTGCTGCACAGCATTGCTGCTGCTGCTGCACAGCATTGCTGCTCATGGCTTCCCACATAGTACAGCTTTTGCAACATTATTTGTACTAATGCTCTCTGTGCTATAAAGTCATGTCAAGGACACATCCTGCTGCTGATGGCAGTATTGCTATGGCTGATGGGTAGTTTATATATGTACACCCTGCTGCTGCTGCTGCTGCCGCCGTTGCTGCTGCTGCTGCTGCTGCTGCAATAACCAACCCAATGCACTACAGTTGACTGCTCACATGAATGCCTCCTATCAAGCTCGAGAAGGCCTTCCACCTGGATTGTTCCCATCTGCCATTCCAGTCTACCTTGGCCACTATCACTACCCTCATACTGTTAGTAACACAAAAATAACATACATTGGTTCACCTTATCAAGGTATGTGGTTACTCTGTTGATAGCAGCCGCATCATTGATGCTGTCTGTCATAACAACTGTTGAACAGGTTCTGCAGCGTCCAGATATAGTAGCCACAACAAGGCATACAACTGGCTTTCAAGGCGGTTGAATTCTCTACTTGTTGCAGAGGTGCATTACGTCATGAATGCAACTTCAAACCAGGCAAAAGGTAAGGGTTTAGCGAATTAAAGAAGTTGAGCAGTTTTTGCTGCTGCTGCTGTTGCTGATGTAGTGTCAAGTAGCGAGGCTGGGCAGCAGAAGCGGCTGCTGCTGCTTGATTCCAACTGGCAGCAGCAGTCCGAGATACCCATCGACATCGGGAGAAGATTCTGGAACTTTCATTCCTCACTGCCGGCAACTGCCGGCGGCAGCAGCAGCAGCAGTGAAGAGAGCAGCAGCTTGACAGATACTGAGGGTGTTGCTGTTTTGACGGAAGAGGTCGGGGGTTCAATCCTGGCGCCCAGCGCTCACTTTTGGCTTCAACCTGAGATCGTCAGGAGTTTGTTAGAGCGAGGGGAATTGAGGGCTGGTGATGTGGCGCACTTACGAGTCGATGAGGAAAATGAATCCTTGAAGGAAGTTCAGCAGATGCTAAAGCAGCATGGTAGGTTTGCAGTGCTGTCTGCCACATGGCAACGCCTGTTTCTGTGTCAATGCGAATAACATTCTCTTCTGCAAAGTGCTTTCGATGAAAAATATCTGTAATGCAAACATTCTGCTTGATTGGATCTGAACTTGATAGCAAGCTGCAGAGTATCTGCAATTTCATGTATGTCCCCAAAGAAATGTTTGTCGCAGAAAGCTGGATGTTGCTGGAAAACACGGCGGCAGCAGCAGCAGCAACGCAGGATGATTATGCCTTGAGTTGTTGTATCTTCTGGTGTTGTTTGTAGGTGCTGAGGTCCAGCTTCATCTTCATCCCAAGGCAGCTCCTGCTGTTCGAATTGCATCAGCTGAACAGCTCACAATGCAGCAGCTGCTGGAGCAATACGCTGAAGCAACAAACATGAACCAGGAGGTGCTGGACACGGCCCGGAAAGCAATACAGGCGAGTGCTCTTGAGATGATACATGCATGCATGAGTACATCAAATATCTGTTTGTGGAGATTCTTGAAATACACGGCGTATCTATTTTCTGTGCAAACACGTAATCATTTAGCATGATATGCATAAAAGTGCGTTATAGATGATACATATACCATGTATGTATATCACACTATATATTGTATGTGTGAATATGTGATCTACCAACAGGAGCTGGGCAGTCGCAGTACACAGACGCCTGTAAGAAGCCACCTTGAACTGGAGTCCGTTACAGTTGAAGGTTTCGGGCCATTCAAATCAGCAGTGGAGTATCAACTGGCAGATAGAGGGGTGGTGGCTGTCACTGGAAGAAATAACGATGATGTAACAGCTGTTAGTAACGGGGCTGGCAAGACCAGCTTGTTGACGTCGTTGCTGTGGGCGTTCAAGGTGTGTGCAGTAACTGTGCTTTGGCAAAGGGTCTGGACCTTTGATGCATTGTGGCAGTTTAACAAAACAATGATTGCTGCTACCACAGCTGCAACACAAGCTAATGAATTGACTTGCACCAATAAGAACAAGTTGTATGGGCTATATGGGCTATATGGGCTGTCATATGTGCTGATGCATGTGGTATGGGCTGGGGTGTCGGGATTTTGGTTCCAACAGTTTAGGGTTTCAACTCAAACCCCAGGATTCGTGTTTATCCAGGTTGATGATGATCGCGATATGATCACAGCAGACTATGTGAATGAAGACAGCAAAAGAGCAACAGTGACTGTCAGAGGAGCAATAAACCAGGTAACACTTATCCTTGTAGGACGACAGGAACCTTTGATGCGTGTTTAATTCTTTACAAACGACACTTTCATCCTGCACAATGAATAAGTACGATTTGTTGAAGCCAATTAAGTTTTCTTTTTTTGCAATGTGCCACAATCTTACATTTACGCATTTTACAGGTGATGCTTCTGCAAACAGATGCATGCATGCATCTTCTCGTATGTGTATAGTAGCATGTATGAATATGTGTATATGTAATTGTGTGTTTGTGTATGTGTATGCATATGAATACGCTCAGGAGCCATTTGAGTTGATCAGAAGTACCACTGGTGGCAGCAGACCAAGAGGCAGTCTCAGCCTTGTTATTTCTGGTGAGGAACTAACAGGTCAGGAGCAGAAAATAACAGATGCAATACTCAAGGACAAGTTCAGTACCAACCTCATACCTAAGACGTTGATGTTCACACAGGAGGGGTTATTGGGACTGTTACAGGTATGTTATATGTTATATTGTTATCCTTTTTGTCATTACAACCTGCTTACATATACTATGCTTAGTCAAGAAATACACACACATATGTAGGTATTAACTTCTATCATGCATACATACACTATCTATCCTGACTATAGATGTGAATATGTTTTTTGTTTCATGCTGACCACCGTGCATTTTGTATGTGTATAAATGCCAGAGTAATGATGCCGCTTTCAAAGATCTGTTATCTTCGGTGGTTGATATAAGTTCATGGGACGATGCAAGGCTGATCGCATCACAGGAGAGATCTGATCTAACAGCAAAAGTATCTGCATTATCAGTGGCACTTGATCAGTTTGAGAGATATATTCAAAGATCAGAAATGGAGCTAAATCAACTTATGGATTTTGTGTTAAGCTGGGAGCAGCAGCAGCAGCAGCAAAAGGTAGGAACTGACATACATGTGCAATTAATCCAAAACATTACACCTACATTATGGGTGCCGTTCTTCTTCTTGCTTAGTATACTGCATTGCTGTCTGCGTGATTAGCACATGATGAGTCAAGGTGTTTTTCTTAGCAAGATCTATACTGCAGACTGGTTCTTGGTTGCTTTGTACTGTATCATTTGTTATTTTGGTGTTATAACATTATAAAACGTCCAATGCAACCCTTTGCTTGCATACAGGTACGAGCTGAGGCCATGGCAGCAGCAGCATTGCAAGAGGTCAACGCAACAGCTGCAGACATCCATAGGTTACAGCAGCAGATAACCGTAGCAACAGCAGCAGCGAGAACACAGCAGCAGCAACTGGCAGCAGCAGTGTCAGAGGCTACAGCAGCAGCTGCTGCCGCTGAGCAACAGCTGCGGCTTTGGCAGCAGCAGCAGCAGGAGGCAAATCGATTCACAAGTTGCAGCGATGAAGATGAAATGTATGATGATCAGCAGCAGCAGCAGCAGCCGTTGCTGCTGCCAGTATTCGATGAGATGGCAGCAGCAGCAGCACTCAATCCATTACTAATCCATGAGCAGGAGATGACTGATCAGTTGATGAGTCAGCAAGGGGTGACTAAGGATTTACAGGGGCAACTGAAAGCAGCACAACAACGGCGGCACAAATATGAGAAGTTACAAGGACACGGGCACGGTGACCTTGGCAGCAGCAGCAGCAGCAGCAGTGGCGGTGGTGTTCTAGTGGCAGCAGCAGCAGCAGCGGATGCAGCAGTAGAGACTTCAAGAAATGATGCTAGAATGAGTGGTCTAAGGCCGATCTGTGAACAATGCCTGCAACCAATAGATTATGAGCTTTACAACAAGTAAGTGGTGCACTACACCCACAGTCACGCAGCTGCTGTATCTTGCTTGGCGGTGAATTGAAAACCTGGTTGGTAGTCATGTGGACGGGAAAAGAAATAAATGCTGCTATCGCTGCTGCTGCTGCTGCAAATGGGTGGTTTGCATTGTGAGCTGTGTGGAGTTGATCATGCATTCTGTCTGGGTGTCTGATGAATGCACTGCTGCTGCTGCTGCTACTGCTGAGTGATGAAATGGACGTCCTGACACTCACTGCAATAACTGCTGCTGCTGCTGCTGCTGCTGCTGCTGCAGGAATCTTGATAATATGGCAGCAGAGGAGCAGAAGCTGTTGCAGCGTATTGCTGATGCATTGCAGCTTGAGCAGCAGCTGGCAGCAGCACTGGCAGCAGCAAGGGAGCAGAGGGTTGCATTGCAGCAGCGGCAGGAGCAGCAGCGACAACAGGTCCTGTTCACTGCATCGCAGTGCATTTCATTTCATTTCATTTCATTCTATTGTATTGCATTGCATTTGGTTGCATTGTTTTTTTTACATTGCATTGTATGCATTGTTTTTTGTTGCATTGCATTGTATGCATTGTTTTTTGTTGCATTGCATTGTATCCATTGTTTTTTATTGCATTGCATTGTATGCATTGTTTTTTGTTGCATTGCATTGTATCCATTGTTTTTTGTTGCATTGCATTGTATGCATTGTGTTTTGTTGCATTGCATTGTATGCATTGTGTTTTGTTGCATTGCATTGTATGCATTGCATTGCATTGTATGCATTGATGTGCTTTCATTCAGCATGTCCTGCATTCTGCTGCATTGATCAACCAATCGATTGCGCATTGTCATCCACCTTGTTAGTAACCATTAGTGCAATGTTATAATCATATTGCAATGTAACAATAACAACTGTTATATCTTCTGCTGCTATAACGCAGGTCACGTTTGATCGTGAACGTATTATGTCAGAGCAAGCAGCAGCAGAGAAGGCAGCACGTCATGAAGCTGAAGAGTTGAGGAAGTTAGAAAGACACCGGTTTGAGCAGCAGCAGCGGCAGCAGCAGCAGCTGTTCCAGGAACAATCTCAACTACAATGGTAAGCCAGAAAGTTATAAACAAAAAAATAAATTCGAAATGAAGACAATGTGTCTGTTAGAATGTTACAGCGGCAAGCAGCAGAAAGACCCATATTGGTAACTAACCAGGCACTCAATATGTCATTTTCAGTGTTATTCGTTATTTTTGTTGTTATATATTCAGGGAGTTGACTAGTGCTCAGCACATTCAGCAATCCCTGGAAAGCTGCTCAGCACAACTTGAGTCAACCCTCACGTACGTTGCTCAGAAACTACAACTACCAGACTTGCTAACCACCACCAGCAGCAGCAGCAGCGGCAACCAGCCAGCAGCAGCAGCAGCAGTGCATTTGTTCAGCCTGGAGTCTGAATTACGTGAGGACAGTGTGAGGCTGTGTCAGGTCCTGAGCTCTGCTGCTGATGACGTCATCACGGCTCGTGGGGTTTTGCAGCAAGTGACAGGGGCACAAAACCCTTACCTATCTGGTACGGCACAACATGATTTCAAACTTTGGAGGTTTTTTCATATGATTTCTATCGCCTATAGTCTCTGGTGAACTTCTGTGCGTTTGTTTGCTCGTCTCATACCTCTAGGCTCTTTTCCAAGATAATAACACATACTTTATTTTCTATGACATGTTATAACATGTTATAGAATGTCATCTCAAACCTCAGACAGCTAAGGCTATCATGATATGCTCAATGATCTGCCAGGTGTTGATCAAGCACAGAGGACATTGACTGAGCAACAGCAGCAGCAGCAAGAAAGCTCACAGCAGAAGCAGCAGCTAGAACACCAGGTGAAATAAGTTGCAATTTCAACCAACTAATGTGGTAGCAGCAGCAGCAGCAGCAGCAGCAGCAGTAATGTCAAGTACTCAGTCCAGAGATAACGTTCCGGTTTTATATCAGGAATCTCATTTTTGATACTGATGGATATTAGAATATCTGAACTTGTAAAGTAGCCATAACAGCAGCAGCAGCAGCAGCAGCAGCTGCGACCTCCCCGATGGGATCTCCCACTACTTGATTTTTGCATCATCAATCGTTGTCATATGTCATGTTACTTCCGTGTTTGTTGCTTTACTTCAGGTGAAACTGTTGAAAGCAGTACAGATTGCCTTTGGCCGCACCGGCATTCCGTCGTTTCTGACTGAAGGTTTTCTGAGTGAACTTCAAGCAGCTTGTTCACGACACCTCAGCCAACTCGCAGCAGGAATGTCACTGGAACTCTCGCCAACTTCAGTCAAGAGGTCTGCCGTGAAAAAGCCACCTCTCACTGCTGCTGCTGCTGCGGCCGCCGCCGCCAAAAAGAAAAAGAAAAAATCTAAATCTACTGCAGCGACCGTCACAGATTCACTTGATGCTGACCTGTCAGATGCAGAGCTTGATAACGTGCAAAATAACACAAATGTAACAGAAGCAGAATCTGACACAGATCTGGACAACGAGATTGATTCGGCAGCAGCAGCAGCAGCAGTAAAGGAGGAGATCAGTAAGATCATTCGTGTTAGGAGTGCAGGTGGGGAGTTGAAGCAGCGCAGTATCGCTCAGCTCAGTGGTGGAGAAAAGAAGCGTGTTGCTCTGGCACTTGGGTTGGGATTTGCTGAACTGGTGGCGGCAAGAGGCAGGCTCACAAGCAACGTGTTGATCCTTGACGAGGTAAGACAAGAGATAATAACACATCAGGATATGTTAGAGCCTTGGGATCATGCTTAACAGTAATTGTGTGTTTGTAAACATTTGTGTATTGTGTCAGATTAGACCGTCCAAGCCATCACATGCCCATGTGATTATTGTTACAAGCACCTTGGTATAGGGCAACCAAGCTGCTTGGAACAATGATTGCATGGGTATCGATCGTGTAGTAGCAATGTTATCCGGTCAAGAGTCTAGTTACAAGTGGATCATATCTATTGCTACTTGCTACCTGTGTGCATTGAGAGCGCTGTTTGAGTCAGCACACAACTTTGCAATGTCTGACAATTGAGGTATGTGAGACTCTGTGATAAGGCATTGGTGATGATTGATCACAAAGGCAAACATGAGTAACTTATTGGCAAGGGGTGCTGGACAGTTCGTGTTGGCTGTGAACGACTCATGCTTGCCCTTCAAAACCCAGCACCTTGATTTCAATCCCCGTTGACTGCGCAACAGTGCTGATTACTGCATCCTACCTGCCTTTGACTGTCTAGAATCATCTCCCAGTGCATGGTGCTGTTATGTTTGCTGTTATTATCATGTTACAGGTGTTAGAGAAGCTGGATGACGAGGGCTGCGCCTGTGTAGCTCGTCTGTTGAAGGGTCTGCCCTACAGCAGCGTGTTTGTGGTGGGGCAGGCGGGCAGCTTTGTGACAAAGGAGTTTGCAGCTGTTGATGTTGTGGTGAAGTCAGGGGGCTGCTCAAAGGTGGAGTTAGGCGGCGTGAGGAGTTGAAACAGAATGAGCAACTCTGGATCGTTCCAACAGTAGTTGCTTTGCTCATGTGGCATTCTGGGGCATAAATCTTTTCTTTCATACATCCCTCTACCTGCCATTCAGAGGCAAGTCAGTTTCGGATAGTGGTTGCTGTACTGCTTGTCAGGTTGACACTACATACATCGTACCTGCTTTGCTTGACTTTAGTGTATACTATACAGGTGTTTCTTGTGTTGCTCAGGACCCTATTGGCCACCTGCTGTGAGACATTCACAGCCTTGCACGCACATCGCAGATTGAGGCCAAGCACCACCGCATGACAGGGTAGACTTGGGGAATGCTGCATGTGGAGCAACGGGCTCAAACCTGAGCTTCAGAATAGGTAGTTGGCAGCCAAATACCTTGCAGCATGCTGTAGAAGTGGACCGGTGTTGGTCAGTGGTCATCAGTGCTTTTGCATTGTTTGCTTTTGCATCATCGCTTTGCAAAGTTGGTGGCATCAACTTGTAGTAGCTTTCCTTTCTGCATTCGGCATGAGCTCACCCTTTGCCGCACCCAGAGGTCTGCCGCCGATGGTTTTTGGGCCGGTTCGTACCACCCTTTCCAAGTAGTGCTGTTGTGCATACTTCAGATACCACGTCAGGCATTGTCATCACTTGAAATGGGGCGCGGGACCGATGGCAA
>LWCB01003508.1:0-16847 GCA_001630525.1 Coelastrella sp. M60 | reverse complement strand
TCACATCATACTGATCCATTGGGTAATCTGGGGTATCGTATTTCTGTTGCTGCTTAGTGCTCCTACAGGTCCAGCTGAACAGACAGCTTGGTCAGTCTTGTTGCCCACTGCCCTTGCTGGTTGTCAGGACAGCCCAGTGAAAGTTGCCAGATTGCAGCATCCTGCAGGGTTTGTTGAGTGAGGCAGCTCGTCACTGATATCCAGTCACGATGTGCAGCACCTGCCGACATGTAGAAAACTACTTATGAGAGTGCAGGCATCAACATGTGTGAGCTGTGTGTCTGTCGTTTGTGTTGCAGGCTGAGCTATCTGCTGCTGCGTACCTGGAGTATGATGACTACACAACTGCAAAGAATGCCCTGGATGCTGCACAGCAGGTGATTATCATCTCAGCACACTGTGGAGCACTGTTTGTGGCCGGACACATGCAAGCCTTTGTAACACACCTCACCGGGCTAGCAGCCATGTTGTATCATGTCATGTGTGGGACTTCAGGTTGATCACAACATGGTGTGATTGAGACCTCTGCTGTTCAAGGAGTATCATAAATATGGTGCAGTAGCACATAACTTGGTTGAGTCATAGTGAGCTGCCACAGAGGTAGTAGCTGAGCGCCTATATGTCTGACCTTTGCAAGTACATTTCTTCAAACTGCTGCTGCTAACATACTCCCGGCTGCTGCCGCTGCTGCTGGTGTAGGCCATGTCCAGTCTGGTGGCTGAAAACAAAGCGCTGATGGAGCGTCTGCAGGACCTTGAAAAGGAAAGGAGCAGCGGTGGTGGTGCAAGAAGGTTCTGAACAGCTTATGACTGACACACCTGCACTATCTGCCATTCCACAATGAGATGCTTGCCCCGAGGCTGACTACATATCTTACAGGGCAAGCTGATGCTACCCAGACATCTGCATTGCACAGGTATTGTAGATGGTATAATGAGAGACAGGTCAGTCAGATCTGGCACCAGGTGGTAGGGGCAGGGAGCTTCTGTGTTGATGAGTCACCAACATAAGGTGTATTTGAAAGAAGCCTGGCTGGTTGTCATTGAGGCAGGTGTAGGATATCATGAAGCTGGTGTAAGTTACAACATGTTGCAGCCAATTGCATTGAGCCATTAGGCATATCATCGTCAATGAAGTATGATGCTGGATAACACAACAATGTGCATGGTGCTTACTGCTGCTCTCCAAGCTGATGATGTCCACATGTTGAGCTAACCAAGTGAAGGTCTCCAGATGCACAGGTCATATTTTGTATGTCGCCGATCTATTGGCAGGTACACTGACATGATGTGTAGCAAGCCAAAGCATTGTTTGTCACTTATTGCCTGATCCATTGCAGCACCGGGAATGTACTATGGTTTGTGCGTTGCTTGCTGCCATCACTGCAACATAGATTGTTGATTCATTTCTCCAAGGCAGCTCAACGCAGATTGTCTGATATTGGCACAGCAAGCGCTTTGCTCAGGCTTCTTCTGGCATATTCAAGGTCGTACATGTCCGAGTCTGGTAGTGTGCATGATTGTTGCTGGATAATGTGTGTGTTTGTGTGTGTGTAGTGTTAAGGTGGGTGGAGAATCATTCATTGTGTTTGTAAGAATCATTCACCAAGAAGGCTGAGAAGGTGCAGTGCCAGAAAGCCATAGCTTGTTATAGAAAGGTTTCTGTCACTGCAAAGTGATGAGTCGTGTGTGCAGGTTGGTGCGCAGAATGTTGTGTATAGTTTGGTGTGTGCAGGGGGTGTATGTTAATGTGATGGCATGATTGCAGGGACCCGCTGAGACCTCTTCTTGAGTTAGTAATTGAGTTAGTAAAGTGTGAATGACGTCACCCCTGATTTGCAGCATCATATTGAAAAGAGCATGACTGTGTGCTGGGTCTTATGCATACATCTGCGTACAGGAGCTTGCAGGTTGAGTTGATTGCGTATCCTTGAGGTGGCAGATGGATTGCCCAGCAATCACCTTATCTCGTATTGGTATGAAAAGTGCCTGCACCATTGCCCCTGCGACAAGGATCACAGATGTACATAACATGCTGGGCTTTGTGATGAGGTTGCAGACCACACAAATCGGCACCTTGACTCAAGATCATGTATGTTGAATGTGTCAAGGAGGGCAACATGCTGCATCTTGCAAGACAAAGTGTGTTGTGAGTCAGCAATTTGAGAAATTTGTCATGCCTGATTGAGCACAAGCTATAGCTGCGCAAGCTCTGGTAACTGCGAAACGCTTTGTGCGAGCCAAGCACTTTGATTTAAGATGTGTCACCACCGCATGGTGTGATGTATGATAGTAATCTGGTCAAGTGTGGCTGTCAAAGCAGACCAGCATTTCAAAGCAAGTCCAAAGTAGGTTTGGTTGATTTGATTGCTGGCATGAGCCATTGGGGGCCAAGCCTTTGTTGTGCGGCATTGTGTGGCTTGTAAAGGTGGTCCTAGTTGTATAGACAGGCTGTCCAACTCCACACCCATCATCACGGGGTGCTGACACGGTGTCGACCACTGTGACGGTGTCAGCAGTGGTGGTGGGTGGCCCGGGGTAACTGTATCACAGCATGTGATTGATGGTACTGGACCTGGTATCCACATGCAGTGTTGGTCCTGGTAACCTGCACTATGATTGTTGTATGAATAGTTCTGTTGCATGCAGCACTGCGCAATTCTATGACAAGTCCATAATTGAAGTCCAACTGCGGCAGTCATACATGTATCAGTGGTGTTGAACGCCTGACGAGCTTTCTGTGAGCTGCCAAGTATCTCAATTCCACTGATTGTCCTGTAGGTTAGCCGATTGCAGTGTTGATGAACCCTAGACAACTGCTTGAGCTGCTGTTGACAGAATAACCAGTGCCACATGCTCAGCTGTCTAGCCGAGCACGGTGTGCACAGTCACTGAGACAGCCACTGCCTGATTGATGATACACAGCCGGGGCCCAGTGTTTTGGTAAGTAGCTTAGCATAACCCTGCAGGTTCGTTCACATGGTACCAATGCAGCTGCCCAGGCTGGTCATGTGTGATACGGGCCAGTGCATTGGCACAGTACATGAGGGTCTCATGGAGGCTGCATAATGAAAGGCCGCCCTTCAAACCGGTTATGCAGTCCAACAAGCCACCACTCTACGCTTTTATACATCATGCATAGCCAACATGAGCGACTTTTCAGAGTTTGAACATTGAAGGTGCTCACTTGCCAGGTCAAATGTACAGGCTGCGGCGATCCAACTTCAGATAACCGTGACAGTAGGCACCGCAGAAGGCTGCCACGATTGCAGCAGAACGACCGCTGGTGTTCGTGGACTGCAGGCACCTGTCAAGTTGTTGCGCTGTGCAGCATTGCTGTGTATGCTGGAGTGTGCGCCATACCGCGCCAGATTCTCCCAAAGCTGCTGTTCACTAGAGCAACACACAGTGCTGCTCCACAAGTCACCTCTTAGCTTTGAATACAACCTTACATGAGGCTACACAAGTCGCTTCGTCAGCAAGGCCATCCCGTTAAGCATTCTTCACTCAACAAGTGCTGGCACCTGCAAGCGCAGCGCAACCCCAGCAGGACCGTCAAAGGTACCGCAGCACAAGCACCATGGTTTTGCATTAAGAACGCCAATAGCTCTGACGGTCCTGTGATGATGCAGTGTCGGCCAGCAAGAGAGTGGTCGCCCTTGACTTTGATGGGTAAGTTGCTGCAGACAATGCTTAGTCTTCGTACTGCCGTTACGCTTCCCTGCCAACATACTTCGCTGACAACCATGATGCAGTGTAATATGTGACTCAGTGGGCGAGAGCAGCCTGTCAGCTTTTAAGGTGGGCCGTATCTTGTACAGCAGTAGTACACAGCAGTAGCACACAGCAGTAGCAGCAGCAAGGCGATCATGACATCAACTGCCCAGCTGAAGCAAGTGCCAGCCAACACCTTCATTGCAACTACTACTGCAGCGCTCGTCTGCTTGATCATCTAACCAGAGCGGATACTCAACATTGCGCAACCCTACGGCTTTGTGTAGAGTTTGCAACAGTACCGTACCGGGGTGACCCTGGATTGGCATTGTCACAGCTGGCCTTCAATGACCACATGCAGGCAGCTGTACTACAATGGCCTGAAGTATTTCAGACAGCAAAAGCCGAAGCAGCAAAGCCACAGCTAGTGGAACAAATGAGGGCAGTGAGGCCTGTGGTTGAAACAGGGTGGGTGGCTGCTTGATCAAGTGTCTGTAACAGGCCACACATACAATTGGAGCCCCAAGCTGTCGTTAGTAAAACGGCTCGCTGATGAATATAATATTCGTCCACGCCCCTTGCAGTAATGTCATGAATCTGCCAGCAGCAGCAAGTGGAGCGGAACAAATGCTACAAAGCCACTGCAATGGCTTGTGGCAGTCTGTATATATGCTGATCTCCAGCCCCAGCTGCACCTTACACTGCCTGGGGACAATGCAGGTATGAAAACATTGTGCAGATACGATGCCTGTATGAAGGAGTCACAGTGGATGAGATGTTGCAAACTTGGCACGAAATGCTGCCAGCAAAAATGAGGGAATGGGAGTTGGACAGAGGCCAGGTGGGCAGATCATTGGTCTTACACCTTCCTCAGACTGCAATGGACAAGACGTATAGCTGCATGGTCCTTGTTTGACCAGATACAAGTATATGTTTACATGGTCCAGTGTTGCTACAACCCTGATGCTGTAGGCGAGCTCTCTGTAGCACTGCTTACTTGTATCCCATTCTCGTGTACTTGTATGTCGTGCTGCTCCAGTTGGTTGATCTGTTTGGCAGTGTACGGGACCAATGGATTGCTGAAGATCTCAGCGGCTGGCTGGCACCCAACAGGATATATCCCGGGGTGGCTGAGGCACTGGCAGCAGCAGTACAGGCAAATGAGGTTTACATCGTTACAACCAAGCAGGCAGGTGCTCAGAATGCTGCATTATGGGCTTGTAGCTAGCAGTGATGAGCAGCGGACATGCGCTGCAGCAATGGATCACTGCAATGACTGGTGCATTGACCTTCCATTAGCAGTGTTGGTGGTGGTCCTCAGTTGTGTGCTGAGAAGCCGCTACATTTGGCAGGCGCACAGTGCAGGCTATCGTCTGCATTGCTGCACCAGGCCATGGACAATGTGCTAGAACAATGCAGCATATCAGTGCTGAGCACTTGTCTGTGGCAACTACAAGCACCTGGCTGATGTTATCTATCCCGCTGGCTTTGCTGCACTGACCAGACCAAACAAGGAATGTGCCCCATTTGTCACTTGTGACTCCTGGGCATGACAAACACTTGATGTACATAGGCTCACTACACAGAGGTTCTACTGCGTGACATGGCTGGGGTTGACTTCCCACCTGATCGTATCCACAGCACCACCCTCACTGGTGAACCCAAGGCGGGAGTGCTGGCTCGACTGGCTGAGCAGCACCCAGATGCTGCTGGTTATGCTTTTGTGGAGGACAAATACAGCACATTGGAGAAGGTGAGGGGCAGTTGCTGAGTATTACAGTTGGTGAGGCTCACTGCTACGCCATGCCTCGCATCATGCTCTAAATTGTCCCCAGCTGTCCAGCGATGATGATGCTTCTAGCTACTTGGTGTCTCATAAGGTCCTAATTTTTGCGTGCTGCAGTGACCCAACCTTAGCTGTAGCATCTTAATCTCCAGTGTCTTTGCACCCCTGCTGAATCAGGTGATCAAAACTCCTGGTGCTGAGAGCTGGCAGCTGTATCTTGTTGATTGGGGTTACAACACACCTGCAGAGCGCCAAGCAGCTGCTGCAAACCCCAGAGTGACAGTAGTTGGAGTCACAGACTTTACAGAGCTCATGTGTGGAGTGAGGGTGTGATCAGTCTGCCTGTTGGTGGTTGGCAGCCGCACAGGACAGCATTGTGTGGCAGTAGCAGTGTCAGGAAGCAATACACCTTGTAGGTGCAGGATATGGAAGCACTGCTTGCTTGACGGAGGCGCTCTGGGCATCATTCAGTTGCAGGTCAACTGAACATGATGAGTTATCGGGCGAGGTTGGCTGCATGGCCACTGCAAAGCTGCCAGTGGTCTCCAGCACCCTTCACTGAACACAACACATGCACATACCGTATGTGACATACGTATTGGTAATGGTGTACACATGTGGAGAGTGTGCCTCTTGGCTGGTTGCCACTGAGTAGTATATCTAGCAGTAAGACTCGTACTGACATGCTGGGCTCTTGATCGCTCTAGCAGGAGCCTTTGTTGTGCCGAAGCCCAGTCCCTTGCAGACAGCCCATGCCATGGTTTTGCCCCGCATGCTGCACTATCTTATGTTGTACTGACATGCCATTGTGGCACAATCATTGCGCGGGGCCCTGTCAGACTCTGGTCATACATGCAAATTACATTTAGGCCAGTCTGTTCAGTACGAAAGCTGACAGCGAGGCTTAGTGAGCATGCAACCAGAGGTGACCGCCGCTATTCAGCTATACCTATGCTGTAACCTAGAGCTACCGTACTGCCAGCAAACATATATAATGTTACACGCAGGAGGCGATGCCTTCACAGCACGACAGCAATGACAGCACAGCTATATGCTCATGCCTGGATCAGCTGCCCTTGTCCCTGTTTTGAGCTGGTTCCAGGGGCTGACCCTCATTCTCAAAACATGCTTGCTGCTGCCAACAACAGCACCACTGCAGCTGACACCTAATTTCAGCCCTGCTAAGCAAGCTTCCAGCATGGCCACATGCCAGTGACTGCAGTTTTGTGTTGTTGGAAGTATACCAGAACAAAGATTGGGCCCTTGACATGCAAGTAGTGTGAAAACACCACTTCCTGCCCTAGCGCAGCTGCAAGGCGTGACTGCAACTCAGGGCAGGAGACATGGAAGAACCTGAAATTGATGCCCAGCAGTACACTTGCGATCTCATGCAGCTTCCAACTTATGTCTCAAGCGCCTGCTGCTGAGCATGGTATTGCAATCTGTGTACATACAGTACATACCATGTACACACTACGATACAACAGCTGCGTTACGCACGCCCATTCAACGCCTCTTCTTGCCCTTTTGTGCCCTCTGCATGGAACCAATCTTCTTTGTGGTTTCCATCTCAGTGGCTGGGCCTGATGCTGATGCTGCTGAACCCAACTCTGCAAACTCCTCAAGCCCCAGGAACCTCTTCTTAAACTTGTTGAGCTGACCTTCATCGACCACAAGGACGGTGCTGTTGCCCTGGTAGAACGGGTGATTGCCAGAGTAGATGTCGACGTTATACTGCTGCTTGGTGCCTCCGACAGTCATCACCTCTACGCCATTGCAAAACACCTTTGCTTCGGGGAACCACTCAGGGTGGATATCCCTTTTGCGCATAGTCATTGCGGTTGCCCCCTGAGTGACTGGTTGGCGCCTGGTCAGGCCTGCCTGTGCCTTAAATGCAGCGACACGGCTGCCGCAGAAGCTGCTTACTACTGATGCCATATTTGCTATATGCCGGTGTAAACACCAATGTAGCTAGGATAATTAGCTCTAAAGCAAACTTCTGACGGTCCACTCGTGGCCGACAGTGAACAGGCCGCTCAGCAGAGAATTGACAACCTTAGCTCCGCGTAAACTCTTTCACGCAATAGATGTATGTCATGCAACATATCCGTAGGTGACGCACTTGACAGGGACTGGGGCAAAGCTGGGGACTTCAACCGGTGCCAAGTGTTACTTGTCAACAAGCGCTGACGATCGCATACTCACAACGTATGTTGCTAAGGAATGTAGTTACAGTCTGTAGAGGCTGTCGCACCTGTGGGGACCAGGATCAATTTTGCTGGAACAACTGTACCACATCACGCATTGGCGATACCAAAGAACTGGATAGCCCCAAACAAATACTACGACATGCACAGAGTTCAGCGCTCCTGTGCGACCGTAGGTCATGGCACTGTGCTGGGCAGATGGAGTGTCAAAACGCATCGTATCGCACGAAGGGCTGCGACAGCCACTGCTCAAGAAACCGTGGCACTACCTAAGAATGTACAGGTTATGGTTGACCAAGCTGCAACCGCCGTCAAACTGTGAGTGTCATGTCTGGGGGTATTTTAAAAAGTGCGACCGGTGCACCGGTATGTGGTTTGGTGGCGAGTTTTCATACCTGCAGCACCTTCATGCTATGCGTCAGCGGCTACATGAGTTGTATTAAAGCAACACGGACTGCAGACAAGGGCTGGTACAACAGTTTTCGTGCAGCACTGGACAGCATCTGATTACTGCTGATTGAAACCAGATAGAACGATCCAACGCCTTCTGACACACAAGAAAACCTCGTATTGTTGGTGTCCAGATTTACATAATTACCTAATATGCTTGGTCTTGTGCTCAATATCGCAGCCGACAACCCACAGAGTTGTCATGGTTGCTCCCCTGAACACTGCCCACACTACTTGCAGGTGAAGTTCAACGTGCTGTGTAGTCATATCGTGTGGATTAGTCTTTTTTTATTGGCAATCTTCTGCTGCTGTATGGTACACTGCTGCAGGGCCCAGGCTTCAGGCCACAAACGGCAGATGGTTGAGCTCTTAAATCCCGTTAATGAGAAAGCCAACAACTTCCTCGCCACAGAAGCCATGGATTACCCCTGCAGGTGGGTGAGGTTGCCGTTGAACTATTCAACTACACATGGTGCGGCTTTGAGGTGTTTTGGCAATCGACGACAGCAGCAATACGATGAGTTATGGTTGTTGTGCGGCGGCCTTGTGGTCAAAAGCATTGTTACAGCGTAACTCAGACTAGATCTGCAGTCATGTTTTGCAGCCGGACACAAGACGTCAATCTGTCTTAAGCACACTAGCTGCTCCTGTTCTGCTGCTGTGCTGCACAAACAACAAATTTCTGATCAGCAACATGAAGGAGTTTGAGACGCTTGTCGGAGTGACTAAAGGTGTCCTGAAGCAGCTGCTTGGTGATGATGTGACCCTGAAGACCACTCGTATTGATGAAGGTGGTATAGATGGAGATCTGTGTGCCACAGTGACGGCTGAAGGGAAGTTTGCAATGGCAGTGGTGTGGCCAACAGCTGAGAAGCTGAAGCAAATAAAGAAGTATGCTGAGGTGGGCTATGAACAGAAGATCTGCCCGAGTCTGGTATATTTGCTTATAGCAAGGGGCAGCGCCTGAGAGTGGCAGGGAACGCTACTGATCACTTTTCCTACCCAAAACAGTACGGATCTGCTTTATACATCATTGTTACGCTTCAGGCCGGCGCATAGTACTGATGTATTTGTGAATGTGCATGTATGCGTGTGTGGTGTTGTCAGATTGTGGTGGGTAACTTCAGTTGTGCACAATGCATAATACAGGTCTGCCATATCTAGCAATCGCACCCTGCCATATCAACGTCAAACTTCTGGAGCGGGCTTGCTGGTTGCTAATCCTCACTGCAATATCACCGTTTTATTTCTGATGTCATGCAGGACTCTTCCCTTCAACTGCTGCTGGTTGCAAACCCTCTGTGGAAGGTATGCAGCATGTCACAGGCAGTGCGGCCACCTTGAACACGATTCCCAAGCTGTCCAGGCCTTGTTCATTGCAAACAGTCCAGTGCTTGCAAGCTTGTCGGCCAGCTGAAGCATTCAATTGCAACCCAGTGGGTCTCAGCTGCGCAGATACAGCTGTCCTGTGCTGTTGGTATGTATCTGTAGACCGAGGGGAACCTTGTGTCAGAGCTTGGCTTTGGTCCCTGGCGCAAAGCCAATGAGGAGTTCATTGCCACTTTTGAGAACAGCTACCAGCTGTATGAACAGAGGATAGGAGCTCCCAGCTCAGTAGATGTAGCGACAGGTGAGAGTGTGTGTGGATATCTAGGGGGAGGGGGGGGAGGGCACAGGTACTCCAGCGTTGAGGCCCTCAACGCTGGAGTCCCTGAAAGTAGGATGAGTGACTGAAAGTTTCAGTCACTCATGCTACCTGAATCTGATCATCTGTTGCATCACAGCCAGTGTGCTAGCCATGAGAGCAGATGATGTACATCGCTGAGTGACTGCTGGTCCTGTTGCTGCTGCAGGCACCCGCTATGTGAATGGAGCAGTGGTGCGTGTGCTGCGATCATATCCTGGCCAGTACGTGGTGCATGTGCTGGCAGCAGATGGAAGCAGCCAGGTGGGTGCAGACAACAGTTTGTACCAGTGTCAAGAGAGTATAGATTGTTGGTGTCAACGGGCTCTCATGATGCTGCAGGAGGCGGTCAACAGCATGACGTATTTTTACCAGACACGGCAGTTTGTTTGTGGTGTAGTTCAAGGTGTGATGCGAGTCAGCTGTGGACGTCAGTGTGACTTATTGCCCTGCAGGCAATTGGTGGGTTTGATGATCGGCCTACATACAAACAGTTGGAGCAGCTCATTGATACAGCTCGACAGGCCAAGTTGGAGATCTTTGCCTTGGCAAGGAAAGCCAGCAGTCTGGATAGAGAAGCAGTGAGTATTCTTTTTCAACGGCATCAAACAGCTTCATGGTGTGGCAAGACGGCCATATGAATGGCCATGGGTTGAATCATTCTGCACGCTACATACTGTTTGCCTGCCTTGCAACGATCTCATTCTTCCATCCACTCCAGACGGCACATCTTGCTATCACAAATCCTGCTTTTAGGGTTTGTTGTACAGTCAACAGTTTCACACTCACTACTAGTTGGTGATGGCTGGTACCTGGTGCACTTCCTCCTGCTCAGGATTCTACTATTGTCTGTTGCTGTCTGCAGGGCATTGTTTCACCAGAAGACTTGACAGCCACCAGCAGCAGTGCTGACACTTCTTTCTACTCCCCTGCAGAGATCCAGGCCATGGACCCCAAGGCTGTGCGCAGGGTCCTGACCAGCCTGGGCTTGCCAGGTGCAGGGACACCTGTGAAATTGCAACAGCGGGCAATGGCAGTAGCTGAAGCAGTGGCAGCTGGGGATAGTTTGACAGATGCTGTGGAGAAAGCAAGAAGGTTGAGATGAGATATGTCAGAGCTACTTCAGAAAGTGTAGCTTGCATTGGCTTTGAGTTGTTCAAAAAACTTGAACTTGTTGGGCTCCCATTCCAAAATTTTGATGTTGTCCGTCAAAGGACAAGGAGAGCAGGTTGCCAACAATGATGTTGTTGTTTATCTTTTTGGTGCAATCAGCCTGTGGACTTTGTGAAAATCACAGGTCGCACTGCTGCAGAAGGTGCACAGGTGCAACCTGTGAACTTCCCAAAACAGTTCTGAAATGGTGGAAAACTCACTTTCTGTTACAATCACAGTTGTGGAATGGTGGGAGGAGAACAAGCCCTCCTGCCGACACAAGGAGTATTGAATTATTAACAATCTGGAGATCACATGTCAGGTTTGTTTATTAATCGGTTGACGTTACTAGCATTGAGATATATCAGGCTGATGACTGGTGATGTCCTTGTGTGCTCTGTGCAGCGCAGTGTTTCTAGTACACACATTGTGTTGCAATCTGACAATTGTCCCTTGTCAATGATATATATGGTTGTCAGCACCATATACTATATGTTAGTAACATAATACATGTCTGTAGTAGTAGTAGTAGAAGTGACACCCACTCCGGCCACGAGGCCCTCGGGATAGATACTGTCTGACACTTCACATTCAATAGAAGTTCTCAGAATGATTCTACCGTTGCACTACAACCACTTCTTCAATATGATACTAGAGTCTTAACAGTAGCACAGTATCACCTTGCAGACTTCTCAATTGCATGACGCGTATTGCTATTCCTCATCACATTTTCCATATCACTCGCTCATTTGATGATAATGTTACACACGAAGCACCACATCAGTCCACTATGCATTTGCACGACTGCATAACCTCATGCCATAACATGTAGTGAGCAAATGCTGTTGAAGTGATGCACATATGCTGCATCACCATAACCTCCTCAGCACCAATACCACTGATGTTTGGTGTCAGGAGACCAGCTATTCATTTGTGGTTGATGGAATACACCATCACAGTTTTGTGAGAGATGAGTTTGATTTGGTTATACACAAGATGTGCATTGCTGTTTATTGTGATGAGACATATGGTCCAAAGAAATGCACAATACACAGTATAACAGGACAACAGCCATCCGCTGTGTTGCTGACATCCCAGAGCAACACCACCACACACCATACATGACCACTCCCCACTCACACTCTCACACTCTCAGAGCACAACCCTACTCTCACATGTCCTGTATTGCAGGAACCCAGCCAATATCATTCTAGTATACAGGCAAGTGCTAGCCTTGGTGATTGAGTTTGACTCAGAACAGAGCAGCTCCCTTGGTGAGCTCCACAATAATCAGGGCAGCAATACCCAGCATGGCTGCGCGGCCATTGGCCATCTCTGCCTTCTGTGTCAAGGGGCCAAATGCCTGGCTTGGATCAGCACCTGCAATAACAAACACAGAATGTGTTACTTCACAAGGCCGTGTCCAAGAGCAGTGCAACATTTCCGGATATGTTATGGATGACTGTGCAATACCCTACACATGTGTGATGCGTTACACATGTGAACATCTAAACAGAACGGCGTGTCAAGCAGGCTACACTCCTTGGCAAAATATGCCTTTGAGCAGAAGGATGCACATTGAGAGACTTGGATACCAATCATGATTATTGAAGAAGGAACAGACAAGAGAGAATGTAAGAAAAGAGCTTTGATCTCCTATCACTGCACCAGCCACCAATGTTTTGAAAGGACCATGACACACTTCGTAACCGTTGCCTGAGGCTTACCTTTCATGACTGGCACCAGACTGGCCAGGGCAATGATAGCCCATGTTGCTAGTACCACAGGTGTTGCTGACTCGAACTGTGTAATGAAGCTCTGCCCAGTGCTGAGCTCAGCACCAATGGCTGCAAGAACACCAACCATGGCCAGACGACCGTTGATGGTCTCGGGTCCGACAGGGTTGGCAAATGCCATAGCCTCTACAAAGCGGAAAAACAGCAATGCAGCGGTGACCACATGAGCTCCAACACCGTGGGGACCAATTCACACAGGCACAAAATAGCAAGCAATGCAGGTACTGAGGTGCAACAAAGCGGACTGCAATGTATCACCACACAGTGCTTATGAAGTGCCAATGCACAGTGCAGGGCAGGGTGCAACGGTCCCAGATTTGTGTGGCGGGAGCTTCGTGCGCCAGATATTTTCAGTGGTGTGTTGAAAGGTCGGCAAGACTCCTTACCGCCAAATGAAACTGTCTTGTTGTCTGTAGTCACGGCTACGGGTGTGGGGGTGGGAGCAGCGTCCACTGCTGGCACGCTAATGCCGGAGACAGCCTGCTCAGCTGCAGCTGGAGTCTCGACAGGCTGCTCAGACGCACGGACAATCACACATGATCGCCTGTTGAAAACGGCAGGGGCGACAGTAGCCTTGCGCATCATCATACGGACGGCCATGTTTGCAAGTTTGGACGAGCTTCTGGGACTAGTAGGAAAGTGCTAGGGTGATACCACAAGACAGCGTTGGGTGCTTTGGTCAGCTCAGGGAATGCATCCCTTTATATACCATATCCGCGTGGACCACAAACAGCTGTTACATTCAAGCAGTATGTGGTGTGTGGCCAGCAAGGACTTGCGTAAACCACCAACCACACCAAGTGCAACACACCGCAGCCACTTCTCGCTGCCTACTTCTATAATCTGAATTCCAACATGCATTCTGCAATTTAGCACAGCATTCCATACGTCCGTTATCTTTCTCAGCGCAATCACCCCCAGTCTTGATTAACCCGCCAAGCAGCCACTACTCGTGAAGCTGCATCACAATGAGCGTCTTCCAACCTTGCGCCTGTACATCTATTGCTGAACCACCAATAAAGCTGCGGACCCCTGAAGGCTTCATGGCTTCAGGCAATTGCTGCCCAGGTGGATGTTTGACTGCACTGCTGGTGCTGTGCAACTGATTTGGGGTTAACCAGTCACCAGGCAATTCAACTCTTTGAGGCAGCTCAACCAGATGAGGTGTATACACATCAAGCTGTGACTGGGCCATTGGAGTGTATGGCAGAACTGTCTGTGCAGATTGGCACAGTTCTGGCTCTGAAGCAGTTGCAGTTCCTACTGCATTGGATGATGAGGTCTGTTCTGCCTTGTCAACGCAGCACTGACCGTACTTGTTGAAGCCCCAAGTGTACACTTTTCCAGTGGCTGTCAGCACTACAGAGTGTCTGGAGCCACAAGCCACCTGCAAGGCCATGATATGCAGCACAGCAGATATGCAGGTGCCCAGCAACATACTCACATACGACCTGCCATGCGCAATGTATCAAAGTCTATGCTGCATGTGGCGCTGCCCTTGACAAAGAAGCGAGGATCGCTGTTCTTAGTACAGTGATCAACAAGCTTGTTCAGTTGTGCAGTGATGGCCAGTGTTATCAAACTGTGAGAAGGATGCATATCCAGAGAAAGCACACTGACCTGAACCACATGTTCTTGATCAAGCAAACAGTCTTCCACAAGCAGTGGTACGAGACTACTTAGCAGGTGCTGCCGCTGCTGCTGTGATCCTGCGTTACTCTGGTTGTCCTGACAGTTGCCCAGACCTAACTGACCATTGCTGTTCCAGCCAAAGCTATACACTGCCCCATCATTGCTGACTACCAAGGTATGTGCCATGCCAGCAGCAGCAGCCACCAATGGCACTCCATCAAGAGCAGTACACAGAGACGGCTGCTTTACGTCTGTTGTACTGCCTGTACCGCATTGCCCATGTGCTGACCACCCCCAGGTGTACAGCCTGCCCATGACAGCAGTGATGGCAACGCTGTGACAAGCCCCTGCAGCAACCTGAAGCATAACGGTCAGATGTATAAGAAAACATAGCAAACACGCAGAAAGCATAACATGAAACATGCACAGCAGGTTGATGCATCATGCAACTACAGATGTAGCCCACAACTTGCGGCAAAGGCTGGCACAGACGTGTTTCACCTGTGCTATTTGTTCCTGACAGCTGCTATCAGAACCTGGGCCCAACATCAGCACTGCTTGACATGATGCTGAGCTGGCCGCCTGGCAGGTTGACTCCGCATTGATAACATCACTTGCAAGTGCATCAGCTGCAACCGTTGTCGTCAGCAACTGTCCATCTGCTGGCGCAGCGGCTGTCACTGTAGAGGTAGCAGCTGATGTTGGAGCTTCGCAGCCGAGCTGGCCATTGCTGTTGCAGCCGAAGGCCCAGACCCGGCCTGATTGGTCCAGCAGTAGGCAGTGTTGGTCACCTGTTGACATCTGGACGACTGGAACTGGGTGTGATGGTTGAAGCAGAAAGGGGTTCTGCTTCTGGCGCTGCACCAGGTGAATGGGCTGCCATGTGCTGCTGCTGCTGATGTCCTGAAGTCGCTGCTGCTGCTGATGGGATGGGTGAGTGCTGTGGGGGCTGTGTGATGCCAACTCGTCAGGGAAAGGCTGAGTCTCTGGAGCATGCACGCAAAAAGGGGGAAAGTGGTGCATATTCTACGACTGCGTTATGTCGACAACGGATACAGCCGGGCACATGCGATACAGGTGTCTGCTTCATTCACTGTGCTTTGGATTCCCATTGATTGTGAGGACTGCGTCATGCTGAGGCGTGTAGTTGCCTGTTTGTACAGGTATATCTCACCCGCAGAGTGCATTTGTGTGATCGAATCACTGCTGGCTACATACACCTCGCCACTATCAAGCAACAGCAATGTGTGAGACCACCCACTATTGACCTGTCTGGGGACTGCCGACGGGAAGGGTAGTGGGATGCTAGTAGAATTTACTGAAGAAACCCAGCCACGATTACTCAAAAAACCTGTTCTATTGCTGACGTTCACCACCTGACGTGAACAGAGCTCTGTGCCACAGACACCCCATATAAAGCCCACCGTGCACATAAGCGTTTGCAGGGGGCACAGCATGTAACTCAGAATATTAGTGCAAAGTGGATTGCAGTAATGAGAACGCTTTAGCAAGCAACACGCTGTGCCTGGCAGCGTGCCGGGATGTCAGGACCCGCCCGTAACATTGTCAGGTACGATACAGTCCCTACGTTCGTAGTTGTGCTCCAGAGAGCTCTTCTAGTTGTTATCGAGGTTGTACTTTGGTGATATACCTCATTGCTTACAGTTAGAACAGTGTACTCATACACTGCTTTCGACGATGGATTCGGAACAAGTCAAGCTGCATTTCTCATACAATCAGATACATGACACCATACGTTGGGCAGCCGAGAATACAGGCTTGCGTGAATTTCGACCAACTCTGATCCTAGCTATAGGTGAGCGCGCACGATACCGAACACGTGACGACACTGCTTGATGTTGTTCACTGCACGTCGCTCGTCCATGCTTTTACAAAGCAAAATTATTTTACATATACTGGTTCAACGCAGCATCAGGGGTTTCTAACTCGCAGTCGACATCGTCGACGGCACACCCCTAGCGGTTGCTTAAGCACAGCTTTGCCTGCGACTCTGTTGCCAGATGTGCGTATAGACAGCATTGAGCCCATCAAACCTTTCTATTTTTGGAAGCTTTGAACCTTGTTGCAGCATCCACTACAGCCGGCAACTAGAACAGTTAGTCAACTTGAATGACTCACCTGGCCACGGCACTTCTTAACAGCAAGGGTCACTGCCAGGTTTCAGTTCTGCAGCATGTTTGCACTTTGCCAGTGAGCTGTGAATGTGTACCATAGTCCATGATTTGCCTGGCCATTCAAGCCGATCTAATGGGGTGAGGACAGGAACACCTTTACTGTTGGTGTACTTGCAGGTGGCGGGGGTTTCATCCCAGCTCGCATCCTGCGGACTTTCTTGCGCAAGCAGACTGGTGAGAACGTTCCCATACAGGCTATCGGCCTCATACTGTACTAACAGGGTGACGGCTG
>LWCB01003504.1:0-13339 GCA_001630525.1 Coelastrella sp. M60 | reverse complement strand
TTAAAATCCCGGAGCTACTAGCGTAGTAAAGTCCCAGCTGGCTAGGAACCGCGCCCTAGGGTGGTAACTTCCTAGTGAAGACTTCGTACTTTATCAGGCTAGTGAAACTGGGGTTACGTCCGTAGGGGTGTGCCTTGCATGTATCGTGTCTCAGACACAGTGGCGGTTGGTTACTTGGGTGTGGGGACTTGGAGTAGGCTGAAACCCACTGGTCACTTGTGGCTAAATGGTGGAGTGCTGGACAGTACTGTTCTAGCTGCGACAGCGTGTGTTGTTGGTCAACTCAGTTGACTGGGACCGGGGCAGTGCTTGTCACGGCAGTACTAATCGATTCAGGAGACCACCTCCCATGTAACAAGCTCATCATCATCATCATCATCATCAAAGCCTAAAGTTTACAAATTCGTGCACATGCTCAACCCAAGGTGACTCTGCCAGAGTCTGAGATACCCTCCTAGTTCTTGAAGAACCTCGCAAGCAAGTGCTCAACAGATAGTGGAAGCCCCCACACAGATCAACCTTCTGTTCAATGAGAGTGCCAATGCACTGAATGCATTGAATGCCAGAATCTCAGATGATCAAGAACGAGATACTGGAGGCCCTCTGAGCACAATGACAGCAGAAGTTCATACAGCCGCTGGATGAGGCGGCCTCTACCGTAGGCAGGCTGCGTGTCGACTCGTTGAACGCAAAGCATACAGAGGCACCATGAAGCAACTAAGCCTGTACTCCCGTGTGGTGAACAATCTCATGCAGTGTCATGAGCCTCTGATTGAATTTCACAAGTTGATCCACCCACACTGCTGTCAGGGATACATGTAGACTGAAAATGGTCACAACAGAAGCTGCCCACTGGCAGACATGCATGCCACTGGCAGTGGGACCTGGGCAGGCAACATGACACCTGCACTGCCCCAGTGACTGATGGCAGCATGCCACAGAGCCAGCTGCGGTAACCGCAAACATATGGTGCGATAGTGCAACCTGTGTTAGCTGGGCTGAGCCTGCATTCCGCATGGAGCATAACATGTTGGGTCAAAGTTTGCTTCAGCGATTGCAGCATCTATCAAAGTCAAAGCGGCAGTAACAAGCACACCATGCACATGGCACCACAGCGGCACTGCTAAGGCTCAGGGGCATCCCATTGCAAGTGGCTGATTTAAACCCATGCATGGTAGCCAGGATAACGACTGCAAGTACCCGCTCACGACTTGATTGGATGCTTCATGCAGTACAAGTACTACTGATGATGCAGTGCAAGTACTGGTAGTACCCATCAACAATTTGGCAGTACACTATGTGCATATCAAGCATTCCCAACCACATGATACAAGGGCATCACTGCAGTGCATACAGGTAAGCAACTGTCCAGGTGTTGGCAATGCTGTCTTAGTGTCAAAACACATCTTGTTGTGCACTCGGCAAGCGAGAGATGCATTTCTATGTCAACATAGTGAGGGGAAGGACTACATATTGTCACTGTGGCACATGATCTGCCCTATCATGTGAACATCAGTAATGCATCAACTACACACCAGCCAGCAACACCTGCAGCAGCTGCTTTGGGCAACGTCAGCTGCTTGTATAGACAGAATATTCAACACCCAACGTTGTAGATGTTGCAGGATTGGACCGATAGGGTTCAACAACAAATCATCTCTTGTAGCTCAGAATATCTACACAGAGCAAGAGCCACCATCTCATGTGCATAAGTGATCACAGGCAACATGTACTCTAGGAGTTAGGGTTAAAACACTCATTCCAACACCAGGAGTTTGCCGAATTAGATATGGACATACTCTGGCAGTTGAGACATCCCTTCCTGCAAGCGCACTTCAAGTATGATCAGCTCTACATATGCCAGCAGCAATATGGACAGCTAAATCCCTCCTTATCCTTGCATCAGCCACAGAGCCGACTGCCTGGAAACAGATAGAATCACCTCAGTGACACACTGCAACCTACAGGTGTAGCTAGCTCTGCAATGAGCCTGTGCTGCAACACAACAGTCACAGATGTCACCAAGACTCATCAACACCCAACCGTATGTATGTCTCATTGCAGAGCGGAGACATGTGAGACAAGGCGATTCTACCAAAACGATGCAACTAGAAAACCAAACAATCCAATCCAACAACCCCAGCATGATCCTGACCTGGGGCGCCTACTGCATCAGCAATGCACGACACCGCTCGTACGTACAACGGAAGAAAGAACTCGTTTTCAAGTGCCAAGCAGCATTGGTAATGTACAAACATTGAAGCTCTGCCAACAGTCTTGCTCACAGCTGGATGAAGCTGACCCGCCACATAACTCCTCTACCATCACCACCACCAAAGCATATTTTGCAGCTGCAGTAGCCAGTCAGTGCAAGCAAACGACAGCAAGCAGAGTGCAGTGGCATATGATGTTGAGGCATAGCCATGCAAGCAAGCTGCCGGTCAAACAACGGATAGTGTTGTGATCTTCTCGCAATACAAGCAAATGTGAACAGGGGTGGCCCTTGTCAATGACCACAGCAGTCAGCGCCACACATTACTGCACAATCTTTGTCACTGCTTATGCGGTAGGCAGCAAGTATTGAGTGCTGGAGCCCTGCACACACAACAGCAACATAAGAGCAGCAACCATGACACAAACAACCAGGGCACTACTCACCCAGACAAACATGGGCACGTTACGCAGGCGGCAACTGACAGGCCACTCGCAAATCCTTCATCGGCAGCGTAGCATGCAGGCATTGCAGATCAAATGCACATCTCAGTGCAGACAGATCCGCCCCAACACGCCAACTGCCATGGCTCTTGGCTGATGCTTGAACTACCAGCATTGTCTACGTGGTAACAAACTCTGAACTCGGTGTGGATCAAACTGCTTGCCAACCACTGGGCACCAGCAAAACAACCAACAACGGTTACAAGCCCAAAGGCCAGCATACTGACCATTTGCTACTGCCACAGTATAGGGAGCTATAGCTAGCTGTCTGCAGGCAAAACAACAAAGCAACCCGCCCACTGTTGCTGAACAAACAGCAACTCCCAAACAACCAGCAAAACCCCTGCAAGAAAAATTGGCCGACAGAACCAGAAGGATGGTTAAAAAGCTATACAACCGCTTCAAAAAAGAACTAACTATACAGCAATAGTAGAACTACTGAAGGACCCCTGCCGCGAGGTCCA
This sequence comes from Coelastrella sp. M60, assembly GCA_001630525.1. NCBI lineage: Eukaryota > Viridiplantae > Chlorophyta > Chlorophyceae > Sphaeropleales > Scenedesmaceae > Coelastrella > Coelastrella sp. M60. The sequence continues at coordinate 10,160 of LWCB01003504.1, read as the reverse complement.
CCACGCTGGGCAGCTGTAGGGGCAGCATGACCACCATGGGACTGGTACAGCCCCTTGATACATGCAAAATCCCTTCCTTCCCTGCAGGAGTACACCTAGCTTGACCAAATGCGTGCATCAGCTTCACATGCGCTGCATAGACTGGACTTGATAACTGCTAGACCTGTAAATGGGGTTCTGTGCATATGCAGATGTGTGGTAGCCAACAGGCACTGCATTGCCGCCCCCATGGCAATCCATGACAGTCATACTGCGCACACAGCTGTCCAGTGTGTCAACCATCTGATGACCCCCTAGCTTCTGCTGCTGCTGCTGCTGCTGTCGCTGCTGTTCCTCTTCCTGCTGCTGCCGCTGCATCTGCATGAGCTGCTGATGCTGCAGGGCCGCGCCGCTGCTGGGAACCATCCCCGAGGGAGGTCTGCCTGCTGCTGCAGCCTGCGCTGCTGCCGCCGCCGCCTGCATCAGGACCTGCTGCTGCTGGGCTGCTGCTGCCGCCGCATTGGCTTGCTGCTGCTGCGCTACTAGCTGCTGCGCCAGCAGCTCACCATTGCGTGCTGCTAGATACTTTGCTGCCTCATTCTGAAACTCCCCCATTCGCTCGCGTGGCAGAGACGTTGCTGCTACGATTGGCCGCCCGCTGGTTCCATTAGGCCGTGGCTGTGCTGTGCCAGGTGCCCCGCCACCCTCCAAATGCATAAACTGCCGCTTGAAGTTGTCTACTGCACTGGGATACAGGAAAGTGGGCAAACGACCGCCAGACAGGTAGTCTTGCAGCACCTGCAGCAACAAACAACATACTGAAGGCCTCAGAAGCTTTCATCTGGCACCCAGCACAGCCAAGAGTCTGCATAGCTTCCATAATCTCAACACAAGCCTTTCACATACATCTGCATTTGTTCCAGGTAACTGAGGTCGACTTTGGGCAGAACTTGTATTCAGAAGCACATGTTCACATACTGATGACATCGCTCTGGGTGGCAGCTCCATATTAGTCAGCTTTACTAGGAGTTTTACTTGTTGCATGGCTAATTCGTGTACATACAAGTACGAGTATGCTGCAAGCAACTTCTGAACTACCTATCTCCAAGGCATTCAACCCCACAGCCTTGGTTTGACCCTGGCTGGTCCTTGGGTGTTATTATTGCAAGAGACATACAGCAGTCCTCCCTACCTGTGGATGATACTCCAGAATCTCCCTGTAGATCAGTTCCCGGACCTCCTCAATAGCCAGCTTCCGCCTCTCAAACTCAAACGCCAACTTGCTAATGGCCTGAGAACGCACACAGCCACAACAAATTTGATGAGTGACCAGCTGCCACAAGGAAGCAAGCAAGCAGCAACGCATACTTCCATTAACACACATGCAAACCTTGCTTAGAGGACTGCATGCAAATAGCACAAGATGATAGTACATGCAGCATAACAGCAGTTTACAAAGTTGTATAGTAAGAGTCTATGTATCTCAGCAGTAACCAGCTTTGCCTTATATAAGCAGCACAAGAAAACAGTGCATGCAGCATGATGGCATCAAAGAGAGTTGTATAACAAGAGTCCACATGTTTCAGCAGCAAGTAGCTTTACCTGAGCTGATGGCTCCCGAGCTGGGCTGTGCAGGTTGTGGAAGTAAGGGTCAGCCAGGGCCTCTTCAGCACTTGGCCGGTCAGAAGGATCAAACGCCAACAGACGACGCAGCAGCGCAAGAGCACCCCTGGAAGAACACCAAAGCATACATGGACACTGGTTACATAATGCAAAAAGACAGGCAACACTGCGGCTCAGGTACCTGAATGCTGCTGGTCACCATATAACATTGCAATGTGCACAAGACTCACTATAGACAGAACAAGCATGATACTTTCATGCAAACACAGCACAGTGAAGTGTCCACTGCCACACTATGCCAAGCTGCTGACTACTCAAGCCACTGACCTGTCTGCCCTAGGGAAGCATGCTGCAAGATCTACTCCTGGCTTCTTGCGCATGTTGGCCAAAAACCTGCGAGCCTTCTCATTGCGCACCTATTTAATTAGCACAGCAGCAAAAAACAAAGCATAAGATTAACGGACTACTCGTGGATTGCATACTGAAATACGGTGCATGATGCCCATCAAGAACGAGGAGAGCCGTTGGACATAGCTATATCTATGTGTGTGCACACAGCTGTTCCTTGTCAAAACACGAGGGAAACGGATACAAGAGAATTTCAAAACCAAAACACAGACAGACAGACAGAACACCGACTCGGTACAACAGCAGTGTTGAAACAAAGCCCCAAGACTCACCTTTGCAATGACTTCTGGTGGTGGTGTCCCTAACAGGTCTGTGATGAGCTCCAACTGATGCACAACATTCTTGCCCGGAAACAACGGCTTGCCAAGCAGCACCTCAGCAAAGATGCATCCGACACTCCAGGTGTCAATTGCAGGGCTGTACTTGGCAAAGAAGCTGCCACACAGCTCTGGAGCTCTGCAATCACATACAAAGAAGCAACAGACACTATAAGCTACAACAGTACTACACACTGCGGTAAAGACAGTAAGCTTGACACATAGGAAGCATATGGGACCATGGGCGTTTTGCGCAGGGCGAAGCTCAAGCAGGTAATGCTTCATACATCCTCTACACAAGTAGACCTACGGTCTCTTTTTCGTGTATATATGTACCACCCCTGATAGCTTATGCAGCATGTCAGCTACCACCCACCTGTACCACCGTGTGGCCACATAGTCTGTCCAGAACACCGTAGTTGGCATGTCGTTGAACGCTGGGCGCGCCAAGCCAAAGTCACAGATCTTGAGCTTACAGTCGCTGTTTGCCAGGATGTTTTTGGGCTTCAAGTCACGATGAAACACCTTGGCTGCAGAACAGAAAGGGCAACAAACGATACACAAGCTTGCATCACAACATTTTGGAACGACCTGCAGATTCTCGCATGCTAACCAGCTATATACATAGTGCCCTACAGCAGCTGCTTTGCAACCAGAAGTAATGTACAACACTTCAATGCAATACCTGACTGTACACTACAGGTCCTTGTTGCAGGCATCGATACAGGCACGATGATATGCTGCTGCAGCGGTGTCGCAACATTGCTATCTCAACATACAGGGACTCCCCACCTGAGTGAATGTACTTGAGACCTCGAAGCATCTGATACAAGAAGAACTGATGATGCTCTGGAGTCAAATCATCATTGGCCTTGATGACCTGCAGACAATAGCACGACACCACGCAGTAGCGAATACAAGTCACGCACTGCAAGAGGTATTGAGAGTTGAAACCGGAGACATCATATTGCGCTTGATCTGTTGCGCATGCTGCAACCTGGTCTGTCAGCTATGTCCAACTGCTCCTGCACAGGACAGAATATCTCCCCAACCAACATATGCCGGACGACCTTCAGCTGAACATGGTGCTGCACAAGTTGCTGCAGGTCTCACAGTTCGACGATCATGACTGCCCAAACTGCTGAAACAAGCAGATGATGATCACCTGATGAAGATCTGTCTCCATGAGTTCAAAGACTACATATATGTCCTTGAAGTCACGGGGGCTTGGGGGCAACATGATGTGCTTGATCTCAACAATGTCTGCAGGAAACAACCAAGATGCCCTCAACGATTCAGTGACTAGTCATTTCCCATCCTCACTCACAGCAACTCGTTCAGGCCATAGGATAGCACATGCAGGCACAGGGTTGACTCTGGGTTAACAACAGCAAGGATTGCTGTACAAAGACAGCTGGATAGTTCTTTGGTGCCATGCTTCATATGCTTGCGCTGGAACACCCTGCAGGCACGGCCGGCTACTATCCTTGTTTGAGACATGCTGCTGTCACACATCACAGTGGTTTGTCATGGTGTGTGTGTGCACTAGTGCTGCTGTACAGCTCAAGATGAGAGAACCAGTAGCTGCGGGACAATTCCCGCAGGGGCTGTTGCTGCTGACCTGGATGTTTCAACAAGCGCAGCAGCTTGATCTCTCGCAAGATGCGTGTGGCATCTGACACATGCTCGAAAACATTGTTGATCTTCTTGATTGCAACCTTCTCCCCCGTGTAGTTATCTATGGCTGAGCAAACAACTCCATAAGAGCCTTTACCTATTACTTCCTTGATTGTGTACCTGCACATAGTATGAAGAAGTTGCATTGGCAGTGTGTTGGAAAGCTTCTGTATTGCGACAATGGCTCAGCACATGTCGCTACAGCTGCCTTCTGCTGGTTGTTTTGCACTAGGTAAACCCTTCTGCTGATGGTTGCTTGCCAGGCTGGCACAGTCATTGGCCCGCTACTGGGTAGCTGCACAATGTAGCCCACTACACAACTGAATGCTGTTGAATTTGGCTTGGTTGAGCAACAACAGAAGCTTGCATGCGCTGTTGCTGAAACCCCAGATGTTTCCTGCATCACTGATGACAGCATCTCATGTTCTGACAACCTGGAAGCAAGCTTCCGGCGCATGCTGCTACCCTATGCTGCCCAAACCCCCGGAATGAGTCTCTGATATGTACTATAGCCAGAAGAAGCTGCTTAGCGATGCGGCCCCAGTACGTGCGATGACATTAGCGACAAGTGCTTGGAAGCAGCAGCAACCACGGCTAGATGCGCTGTCATGTTGCTGCCAGAACAGCAGTCTTGCTGCTGTTCTGAACAAACATAGCGAACAGTGATACAGTTTTGAGCGCATGAAGCACCCTGTGACTCCTATGAGGCAACCATACCTATTGGCTTCGCCATAGTCGGAAAAGAACTCTCCCGGGTTCATTTTGTTGCGTGAAGTAGTCTGTATAAGGTAAGCAAAACACACAATCAACTGCTTCAGCACAGACACATCGCCCTGTCAGAATGCACGGCTGCCGGGGGCTCAGACACAGACCTTGCTTCGCTGTGACTGGCGTTCGTTTGGCTGTGTATCACGTGCTTCGTCTGTTCCCTGATTTGCTTTCCCGAGTGACGCTTTATCGGCTGGCTTTGCTTGCTCCGAGGGGACAAAGAAGGACCTAAATTTCTGAAAAGCGGTGCTCATGCCTCCGCCATCTGATTTCAGAACAGCTATGTCTTCTTACACAACAGAAAGTGAAGTCTGAGCGACAGAGACAAGACCACGACCAACACCGAGGCTCGAGCACAGTTGCAGCTGGAATTACGTGCAATCAGTAGCTTCACGACTGTGTCGGCCGTTTATAGATAATGCAAATCATTGTGTGACTCTCTGGAATGAGCCACAGCGGCCAAACCTGTGCTCCGTGGCGCTCACAACCAGAGTGACCTAAACCTTTGGTGCAAGCGGGTGAAAGCCCGTATGCAGCAGCAAGGGCTTGTCTATCATGGAATTAGCAGCTGATGATGACAGCAACGTGAGTGTTATGTTTCTCACTACTTGACAGTAATCAAGATCAGCTCAACACTTCGCAAGGCGTTGGACCATACCGAAGCTGGTGACTTGCATCCCCCGTCTCCGCACCAGCACAGCTTGAACAGTCGCATATTTACCTGCTGGCGCTTACTCGCTCCCTAGTACGGATCCGTCCTTCGACACCACGGCCGCGTCGTCTTCTGGGACGGGCAGTGCACTGACTGTGACTGAGATCACCATTCATCCACAGAGGTGATCAAGATGTTACTTTCGACGCTTCGATCAAAATTTGCATCGCAGATGTATTGTGTTGAGATGAGAGTGAAGGTCGAAGAAGGGGTGCAGGGATAGACGGTCGGCATGGGCAGCGCGCGCGGGCAGAGAATGCCTACGAAGCATACCTATGGTCATGCGTAGGAACAATTGCACAGCGTTGTTGCTGTTTTAGGTAAGTGTAGCTGTTTGCAGATCTGCGGCGTGAGATGTTTGATCCCGGCAGCCACGGCTTCGGTGCCGATGCTTGATACGCTCCTGCTCACAACCGACATGATGCATCAACCTGCTGTGCAGGTTTTATGTTGTGCTTTCTGTGTAATTTGTGTGTTTCTTTACACAACGTACATGTCAGGACGATACTGAGGGCCACTCAACAGGCCGGCGTGTCAAGCTGAGAAAACCTGCTGAATCATTACTACGGTAGCTTATGGCATACAACCAGTACCAGTGTTGAGGCTTGCCAACATGTAGTTTGTGCCAGATATGATGACTCAGTGAGCTTGCTGTATGGAGAGCCAAGCCTTGGTAACGAGTGGCAGGCAGCGGCTGCAGTCACTGAAGCTTTCTCACACTGACAGTGTGTAAGAAACATAGAGAACACACAGAAAGCACAGCAAACATGCACAACACATGCACAGCAGTGTGCAAAAGCATTCAGTGTTGCACACACTGCATTACATAGCATGGCTATTATAGGTGGCCAGCAAGTCCAACTTGATATTTAACATGATGTTTCCAGTCAACCGGGTTGTGTGGCAACTGCGGGCTTCGCTCTCATGTTTTCCTGGCAGTAAGAAGATGTTTACAAGAAACGGCAAATTCACCAGGACTATATTTCACCATCATCAATGACGAGAATGTATACACCACCCCGTCCCACCCCTTGCAATGCTGCAGACTCTGAGAACCCATGCCAAACCCAACCAATTTGAAAGTTACCTGAAAGTTACATGAAGCAAACCCAACTAATTCACCTCAACCACCCGCATACAGACCAACACTGCACACTGCGCAGGGCCGCTGCTCAAGCCTTCATTATATCTCCTTTCCCGTGTTGCAGCACCTGGCAGCATACGTCCGGCATATCGCAAACCAGACGCCAAGTGCAGCTTCTTGTCCTGCTGTGCTTGTCAAAGCAAAAACAGCTGCTACCAATGCAGTCATCTCAGAATCAATTGTGCCCTTGTGGGCTGGCCTGGCAGCTGCTGATACACTATAACCTGCATTAGCCCCAGCAGTGCTGGGACCACTGTTCACAATGGTGTTGCAACCTGAGGACCGAAAGCGTGCTGCGCCCAGTCTGCCTCGTCAAGTGGTGCATCGGATGCTTGTATGCTGCTTAGAGCCTGCAAAGAGTGATGTGCCTGAGAATTTTGTCCTCACTGCCTGCTTCTGGGTTGCTCAACAACAGCTGAACATTACGAGCTGTTTGCCGCTTTGCTGCGTATGTGTACAGCACATACATGCCGTCCCAGTTCCTGCATCAACAAAGCCGTGTACAGCAGGTGAGCACCTGGTTGCAGGAGACCATAAGCTGGCAAGGCGCAATAGAGGCTGTCAAAACTACAAGCAAAGGGAGCATGAGTGTCTAGACCACCAATCATGACAGCAAGGAGAGCTCCATAAGCAGCTCTACAGACTTCATGCACGCAAAAACTTACTGCTGAAGATAGTCACAGTCCAATGCTATCCGGTGAGTAGATGCTACAAATGTTCCCAAGTGTGGCGAACACTTACCCCTTCATTGGATATGCCATGCGGCTGCGGCTGCGTACAAGTGCGTTGATGTTGAGGCAGTTCTCCTTGTTCAGGTATGCCTCAAACTTTGCCAGCTGCTCGTCCCTGCAATAATATACACACAGGGTGACGATTGACCATGCTATGCGCCACCAGGGCAGAAGTGGTACAGCAGACGACGAGTACTCTGCTTGGTATCAGAGTCTTGGCCAGGTGTGCTGCTGAGACTGGCATAGTTGCTGCACTGCTACACCATTCCTATATCTGCTAGTACAGTTACGACAGAGAACAACTATATGCAGCAGTTTGGTTCTGCACGATCAACCTGTGACACTGATTGCACAGCATGTCACAATATCCAAAACTTGAGACCTGCTGCTTGTCAGCGCTGCTCTGCAACCTGCATTCCGTGCTGGCAGTCATTACGGATGCCACGGCTCAGAGACGCATGCTGAAATTGGCTGTTCAACTCTGCTGCTAAGTCTTCCAAACACACTCACCTGTCCTGGTCGTTGATTGTCGCACGCAAGATGATCATTGTCTCATACCAATGGTAGCCGGGTGGCAGCTTCATTGCCTCTGCATCTGGTACAATGTTGGTCAAGTCTTCTGGCTTGATTGGCTGGTACTCCTTCTTAGGCTGCTGAAAGGGCTGCACATCTGCTGGTGCTGCTGCCTGCATGCAAGCATGTACAGGTGACTGTTGTTTGCATAGGTTGCATCACTTGCTGTGCCCAAATCAAGCACGGTCTGCAGCTGACCATCAACAGAGCAGCCTGATGCTGCTATGTCACGTCATATCAACCAGTAATGCATATAACATCATAGGGCAGAGTGTAACGGACGAGTATCATATGGCCTGACGATTGCAAGCGATGCTGAGTTGTTGCAGTAGGTCCTGGGTTGGGAACCGCCCATGTTGCCTGCTGAAACGTTTCTACATCTCATGTGAGCAATAAGACGAGACTGTTTGTGCACAATGGACTGTATGGTCTGTTGTGGCCGACAAAAGGAGTCCACACCTCTGCTACACGGACGACCACACTCCTCGGAGCTGAGCGTGTGCTGCGGGTGATATTTGATGAAACCAAAGTCACGGCACGTCTGCTGCAGCTGGCTACTGGGGCCTGAATTTTGGCTGAGACGGCCATTGTTTCTGGCTGTGAAGTGATTCCGGCAGCACCGACAGCGAATCACAAGCCGTTTACCAAACTGATTTCCCACAATGTACCAATTCACAATTACCTCAAATTGTGCAAGGTAAGCACCTAGCTACGCCTCCCGCAATGCTTTGACGTGAACCCCAAGACCCATGGTCCTATTGCGCGTGTTTAGAGGCCGATCGTGCAAGTTGATCATGTTCAAGCCACTTCAAGTGCTGCATGGATTACCTGTACGTGGACTAGTTGATGTCTGCCTCACACATATTCTGTCGTATTTGCAGTGACTGCAGTCCTGCTGCTGCGCGACATATTGTGGCGATTATGAGATGATGTAGAGCATACTTCTGGTTATTTGTGCCGCAGCCATGTCGAAACGCAAAGAACGAGAAGAGCGCCGCAGGGACGCACTCAGGAAGAAACACCGTCAGGAGAAGAGGCAGTCCACGAAGTCATTCCAAGAACAGCAAGAAACCGCGCAGCTGAATGATGTGATCGCCTCTGGTGCTCCAGCGCCTGGTGTGAACCCTCTATCAGTAGAGCAGGCTGCAGCTGGCTCATATGCAGGAGCCAGAACCTTCGAGGAGTTGCCGCTCAGCCGCTACACACAAGAGGCGTTGAAACAGGCAGGATATATAAACCTGACTGCAATACAACGTGCGGCGCTGCCCCATGCCTTGGCAGGCAGAGATGTATTGGGTGCAGCAAAGACTGGCTCAGGGAAGACTTTATGTTTCCTCATACCTGTAAGTGGCTCTGTTGTCCAACTCGTTCGACTGCTCAGTATACTTGATTCTACCCCACCTCAGATGATGCCAGACTATAAACATGCTGCCTGCATAGCCACGAAGCACGCTCTGTGCATAGAAAGCTTTGTTGGTAATGAATTATGCAGGCACTACCGTTGGGACATGATGCTAGCAGCTGTATGCATAGTCCTCAAATCAAATACATATCAAAGCTGTCTAACACACTGCATTGGCATACCTATTACAAAGCGTAATCTGCATCCTGCAACACTGTTTCCTGCAGTTGGTTGAGAAGCTGTACCGTCAGAATTGGACCCGGTTGGATGGTCTTGGCGGCTTGGTGCTGACCCCCACGCGTGAGCTGGCACTGCAGATTTTTGAGGAGCTCGTGAAGGTGAGCCAGGATATCGTAAGAATTTACTTCTGTCTCTTAGCAGTTTGCTACCGCTGTGTGTAGTGCAGTGGCCTGGCTTTTACTGTCGTGTTGGGGGAAGTTTTCTCTCCAAGTTGGGGCCTATGATGCAAGAATCCACGGAAATCCAACTCGGAACATCCGCTGACGAGTTTGTGAAAATCGAGCTTTTTAAATCTGAGGCCAGGTATAGTGTGCATTTTTTGCTGCGTCTTGTCGAGGTTGCTGATGGCAAGCACAGGCGATTGTCTTGTAGAGTTCTTTACAGCAGTACGTTTGGATGTGCAGTATTGTTGTGCTTTTATGAGTGTATGTGCACTGGACGTGTCAGTAGCAGCACTGTATACAGTGATTACGTCTTTGTTGTTACACTCGTTACTGTCACATCAGTGACCGATGACTTCCCTCCGATATCTTCAGAACTCGTGTCATTGAGGTGCAATATCTAGGGACGCTTCAAGCCATATGGT
>LWCB01003496.1:0-27823 GCA_001630525.1 Coelastrella sp. M60 | reverse complement strand
AATTGTGTCAAGTCCCAGAACAGTGACCAAACACGCATTGCACGACCTCATAATCATTACACCACGACTGCCTTCAAGAAGCATCTTTCCAAATATCTAATGAAGTACAAGACTCTTCAAGAGCTGAAGCTTGAAGGTTGCACGACCGCTGGCAGATCGGCGGGTCGGTGGCCTTTGGTCCACTGAAGGATTCCGCGGGGACCGCGGACAATTCCGCGGAGTCCGCGGAATGCTGCAAACAGCTCTAGGGACTTCTGCGTGTTGCGTATGCTCATACGATACAATCAGGTTGTCCTCTATGTTGCTTTCATGCACCCACTGCACATCCTCAGGGCCATAACATTCTCAACATATCAGGTACTCAATGATCAGGGCCACGTCAGGAGCAACGTCTTCTACTTTTGCACAGGAGCTTTCCACACAATTTGTCACCTGCAGGCTTTGCTTGAAGGTAGAGGAGACTAACGAGAGCTCATGATCCTGGTGCCAAAGTTGTGAAGAAAACAGGCTGGCAGCAAGCACACAGGCAGCAGGCAACCCCATATTCATGCTGCAGGCGTGACATGCAACAGCTATTAGGGCCGCTACTAGTGGTACTGAGCACGCTGTGATAACGTCAAGCTTGGATGATCCGCGACAAGCCGCCAGTTATAGTGGACGAAAATGCTGATGAGCTTGTTACAGGGGAGATGGTCTCCTGAATCAATTGTTACTGCAAGTACAGGTTTGTAGTAGCAGTAGTACTGCCCCGGTCCCAGTCCACTGAGCGAACCAGAAAAATGCTGCCACAGGTGAACGATAGTGACCAACACTATGTGAGTGACTGTACCATGCAACCACAAGTGATCCAATCCACAGTGGGTAATCAACCTGCTTCCAGTCCCCACACCCAAGTAACCAACCCCCATTGTGTCAGGGACAGTATACATGCAACTTGAAGGCACAACAAAGCAGCATCATACAGATAACAACTATTCAGCAAGTCATTGCACAGGCATAGGCATACAAGCAACAGAGTGTGACCTGTTACAAGCCTTGGTAGGGATCATTGCTGCAAGCCCAACACGTAGACAAGCAGATCAGTGCGTCACTCAACCCTAAACCGTATGTGAAGCAGCTGTCCCAACACACACAATTGCTCGACATTGTGCATGAACAGACTGTTGTCATCAAAGCACGTTGGCAGGATTGCCACAGGCAGAACAGCGGACAGGCCGCATGCAGCAGTCACCCTGGGCTGTAACAACACAGCTGCACGCATGTGTTCAAGTCTCCAAGCCGCATTTATGTCAAAGAAAAGAAGAGCGAGAGTTGCGTGGTAGGCGAGCAAGAAGCAAAACAACAATTACATATGGATGTGCTATTGCGTGGCAGGTGACAGCGCAAGGCCCAGGGGCACCCGCGTGAACAGGGTTTGCAAACTTGTTGCAAATAGGTCCTCAATACAAGCTGCACGTGCACCAAGTTTGCATGTAGACAGGAACAACTTGGCTCTATGATAAGCATCTTGTCAACTTGAGAAAGAAGGTGACCAAGTCCGATTATGCCTGGTGCCATTTGATAGCTGCTGCGCTCAATGCTCTGAATTCACAAATGTTAGTGGATCAGACGCCACCCTTTCGGGCTGTGCTTTGAACCTGTCTCCAGTGCTTGCCCAAGTACTTATCATGCTGCTATTTACTGCAATATGCGGCCTGTGCTGCACGTGACCCGTGAATGTGAACTGCAGAGGCTCATCCCCCAGACATTCATGCCTTGCTTTCTGCAATAACAAACGTATAATGGGCAACAACACCCTCTAGTACCATGTGAGCAGGTTGCTTCGACTGCAGTACCGTAATCTCCAAAAGTGCCAAGGTCAGTGTCATGCATCTTGTGTGCAATAGACACATAAGATTTCTGCCATATCCAGTGAATCAATGCAATTTCACCATGAATCAGGATGCCTAGTACTTGCTGACGTGTGGACATCAAATGCTGGGTCCAGACTCAATGACACCTGCAAAGCAGGGCCAAACTGTCCAAATATGAACTGTGCCGCTTCAACACCAAGTGACCCGTTGCCTTCATAAGCATAGTTGCACGGGTTGCGATCAGCCTGCAAGCAACAACATAGAACTTTGCAACTGGCTATGCAGTCTGTATCACCTGCTGCAGACAATATAATGAAGCCACAAGTCGAGGGAACGTGCTTTTGATGCTATGTTGGTGGCTTGATCCTGAGGCGTTAATGCATGTGACCAAGTTACTATCTGGAACCAGCAACAGCCATTCTCAAACACGCTGAGAACCTCATGCAACTTATGTGCAAAATTGCCTGAGACAAAAGGTGTACATGCCACGAACACAAGTAACACACACTTTCTACACAGAACATACCTTTGAAACAGGGGTAACACGTCCAAACATGAACTGTGCAGCCTCAAGAAGATGGGATGTGTTGCTTTCAAAAACAGGGCTAGTAGTAGCGCTGCACCTGCTGTGATCGACCTGCACACACAACCACACTCACACTCAAGCATATGATGGTGAACACGTCGACAAAAAATGACGCTTATAAGCTGCACTCAACATGCAGACTCACCAAGTCCTTGCTGTATGTGGTCAAACGCTGCCCTGTTGTTGTATGTGCCATCTAGAGCTCTAGATCATGATGGCTCACCTTGTTCTCCTCATATGCAGTTAAAGGCAAGGTAGTCGCTATATTATTCAAGTTCAGCCTTTCCTGTTGGTGGTCCTACAAAAAGATGACAGGATGTTTGTTGCAAGCGTGTGTAGACCAGAGGCAAGTTCAGATGTACAGTTAACAGAGAGGAGCAGCATATGTCAAGGCATGACGACTACCGCAATTGCAATGTGGCTGCAAGGCCTGCAGCACAGAACCTCTCAACAAGATGTGCAGCAACATCATGTTTGGGACTTTGCGACGGGTCATGCAATCTGCATCACCTGCTGCAGACACTATCGTCAACCGCACAGGTCAAGGGGACGAGCTTGTGATGCCTATTTTGGTGGCTTCATTTCATAATGTTGTTTTACATGAACAAGTTACTGTCCACAGCCAGCAGCTATTTGAAGCCATCCTCAAATACGCTGAGGGTAGCCTCGTGCAACTTGTGTGCAAAACTGCCACAGGCAAAAGGTGTATATGCCACAGATACAAGTCACACCCACTTCAACGTCTACACAGACATACCTGTGAAAAAGGGGCAATACTTCCAAACATGAACTGTGCAGCCTCAACATCATGGGATGTGTTGCTTTCAGTAGAAAAGCTGCAATTGATCTGCACACACAACAACACCCACACTAGAACATATGATGGTGGACTCGCTGACAACAGATGGCGCTCATAAGTTGCACCAAACATGCAGACTTACCATGTCCTTGCTATATGTGGTCAAACATAGACCACTTGTTGTAGGTGCCTCCAGACCATGACGGATATTCAGTCTTTCATACGGGCGGCCCTGCAATAACAACACATATTTCTGATAGCGGGTACCAATGGGATCAAAATCAGTTGATATTGCATGAAGAATGTAAGCATACAGTAACTCATGGTGGCTATTGGTGATCGACTGTAGTTGTTTGCAAACTCCTTAGCAGATTATGCAACCCATGTTGGCTGCAGCGACCAGTATGTTTATGTACTCCTCGAAAGTATTTATGCTAAACACACGAATTGTGCCTTGCTGTCCCAGCCCTTAGCTCTGACAGTCCCCTCATTTGATGATGTTCCAATCTTCATTGCCAGCTGAACAAGTCAACAACATTTAAGAACTTCTAATGACTGCACACTACACCTCAATTACCTTACCTGTATTTCTTCGCCACAATTGTTCTTCCAAGGTAGATGTTCACAATAACTGGATTGTGGCGGTGAATAGTTTCTCATTAGCTAGGTCACCTGCAAGAACGGTTCAGAATCAAGTAAACCATGGCAGTGCAGGCAATACCGAAGCGCATGTCATGTGCCAACATACTGACCTTTTAATGTTCTCAGGATAGCTGCTCCTGCACCGATCCTACGCCTGGGCACAAGTTTGTGCCCAACCTGCTCCACAACTGTAGGTGCAGGGCTGACAGCCTATTTATGAGTATGACCTGACTGCCAACTTGAGTGTGGCTTGGCTAGTGCTCCCCATAGTGTGCAGACTACTGCAACCACACCCAGACCACCTAAATAATCTTCTTCACTGTGTTGATTGATAAATTGCTGTTGGAAGCACATGTCCCTGCCTATAATTGCGTCCTTTACTGCAACGACACCATCTGATGCATGATACACCACTGCAAAGGCGTTGCAGACCTATGCTGTGTTTGACACCAGCGCCACGCGATGTAGCAAGTATGTGAACATCCCAGGTAGTCTGGTAGCAAACACGTCGATACGTCATGTACATTTATGTCAACCGTGCTGTCTCATTTCTTGCACAAGCAACTCTCACTTTGCCGACTGTGGTCCAACTGCTCTTATGAGTGAAGCAACTCGTCCCGTGCTATGGTAATTGATCACAAGTATGACGTGGCTAGCGCTGACACGTTACATCGCGGCATTGATGCAAAATTGCGAGATTGCTGGTGCAGGCAACCCAACGTTCCCCTCGGGCACCAGGCGTGTGAAACAGTGCCCAGTAATCACTTATGTACTCCCATCGTATCGGAACCAGCGCATACGCGTTCAAAAACAAACGACCTGGGCTTGATATGCAGGCCCGCCGATTTCCGCCCTATAATAAAAGCAACACGGCATGCCCTCTTATCAAAGACAAGGACACGCAAGTCCAAAATGATTCAGCAAAACAAATAAGTCATTTGAAATCCTGTTCGAAGCGCAAACGCGTTGTGCGCAAAAAGCTGTGCTGTGCTGGACAGGCGCACCCGCGGCTGGACCGCAGGGCCCACGAGATTACAGACGTGACATGGCCTCGATCCTCAAAAGCTGATCCCTTCATCCCTCCTGGAATTTCAGGTATGCGTTGCAAAACTTGTAGCTATACTGATAATCTGGTGTTGATCGCCTTCCAAAGGCTTTCATGACATTCGAGTGCCGCAATGCTTTGGTTGTGACTGCCTGGGACCACCCATCAATTCCAGATGATACAACTATTCCGTAACAATCGGCAGAGCTTTATGATGATTGAGATCTCACACCTCACTAGAAGACAGACCATTGCGCATAGAGGCCAGCCATATTGACGCCATGTGTTGGGAATCAAGGGTGGTTGGACCGTCCAACCACCCTTGATGTGGACGGTCTACAATCCTGCTGCTCAGGGTTTCTGCATGCCAAGTCATGAATCAATTACATGTAACTGTACAACTGACCTGTCACAGCGATTGCACATAGTCACAGGCACATACACCACCAGCAGCAATTGGTTTTTTACTCCATCAGCATTGCTTTCAATTTGCTGCATGAGGCAACTTTCTTTCACACAACACCATTGGGAAACAGAGAAAATGCAAATTGCTGTAAGACTCCCCCACAAGCCTTTACTGTAGGTACCATTGCTGCACAGAAGCTGCAAGCAATGTGAAAGGACATTTGGCTCAACGGTCTATGGCAAACGGTCTCTGCGCATGCAAGGGCTCTGTTGGCTTATGTGATGCGATGTGTAAGCTGTGTGGTTTGCCTTGAACCACATAGTATGTGCTGCAGTATGTAATTCATGCAGCTCTGCAACACTGCTGTTGACCTAAAGGCTGGCTGCATCCAGGTTTTCTACAGTTGCACGTGGCTGGGCGGGGCCTGTCCTTGGCTGCCTAATCCTGCGTCGCCTCAGCTTCATCTACTTTTGCTGCTGCTGCTCCAACTGACGCCACAGTCACTACAGACAGTTCGCTGCGCACAGCTGACCACACCTGCTGCAATGCTGTTTGGCAGCCCTCACCAGCGCCTTGCATGGGGTGTCTGTTGTGCTCTGCAATCAGTGGCTTGATGACTTCATCAAGTGTGCGTGCGAGGGCAACTGCCTGTTGTTGTGGATGTTCAGCATTGGCTAGCACTGGGGCTGCCCACCTATGATAGCGTTGAACTGTAATCTGTACAGTGTACTGCAACCAATTGCACCGACTGAGGCTCCTGTGAAGCTGTTCACCACCTCTACAGAAAGATGAGCTGGTATCAGGCACACATCCTTCTTTTGTGGTTGCAGCATGTGCCTGTAAACGAGTGCAGCAGCGTTATGATGGCAGAACGCAGTCTTCCTAATCTGTTTCTCAAGCATACGTAGGATGCATACGTGCAAACAGAGTACCTTGAATGCCATACATGCGTCTCCTGTGCTTACATGTGAAGCCAAGCATGGCCTAGGTGCTGCGGGCTTGTAAGGTCACAAGACCAGACCTTCAACAATGTTCCACTAATGGCTAGACAGACGTGTTGTGTAGACTCACCGGTTTGGGTCCAGCAAAGCTGCTGCTCGCATCAACTACATGTCCCATTATTGCTGATGATTTGCAGAACACTCCAAATTGGATGCTTCAGAATGCTTGTAACCTCTTCCGCTATGGGCACCTCAGCCGTGTCTTCCTCTTGCTGGGTGGGTGACTGGATGTTCTCTGCATCACTGCTTGCATGCGGCTGGCTGTTGGTCATGCTGTCAATGCTGCTACCGCTGCAGTTAGAACCCTCATCATCCGCGTCTATGCTGCTGTCAACACTGCTGCTGCTGCTGCTGTCGGTGGCTTCTTCACTTTCAGAGCAGTCACCATTGCTCTTGTTGTCAGTGTCATCGCTGCTCCAAGGCCTGCTGTGTTGTTGGTGTGAAGCTGCAGCTGCTTGTATTTTGTCAAACCAGGTGTATGTACACCGGGTTGCTGCATAAGCATACGGACACACTCCTTGACAGAATCGAGCTGCTGTAGTGCATCGGCTTTGCCTTCAATCAAGCTGCCTGTTGCAAGCCACTGACATCTTGTGGCTTCCTCCTGTTCATGAGCCTGGCCTTCCCTGCAAGCACCATGCACGTTATTGCACATGATCGCATCAGGGCCGTCCTTGAGCAAAGACGTCTTTGTGTCGACACAACTGTTGTGATGTTACATCTCCAGCTGCATAATTTACTACTACCAGTCTGGCTCTGAGAGCCATCTGTCTGTGGGTTACATTGCAGTTACAGTTGTGAGACAATTCTCTGCAGAAGTATGTTTTGCACTTGTAAGCACTGCTGATGGGAACCATTTCTCCGCATGTGATACCTACATGTAGTATTGGCAGTATTCATAATTCATGAGTCGACAACATGATCCCAGATCTTGATTACATGGCGCTCCTTCAAGTAGTGGGCCGCATCCCTTGCGCTGCTGCGTGATCAACCACCCAAGAGTCGAAAACAGACACTGCTTGATCGTATACAGCAGCATTGCTTAGGTATATCAACGGCATCTTCCATGGCTCGTTGCTGTTGTATCTACTACAGCAAAGTAGCTCGCTTGATACTTGAGTTTGCAGTAGCGGTAGGAAGTCGATCACCCAAATCTTACATTGTTGGCGTTGTGCCACTGACGAGGCTGTGCACATGAGGAATCACGCCACTGTACCACGCCCTGTACAGAGTTGTTGAAACCACGCTGCCAGCAGGCGCGTATCCAGCGGCTCATTTACGTTGAATGTTCTTCTCAAATGAGACCCAATCAAGCAACAGATCCTGCAACGCACAATGTTTTCTACTACCAGCACGGTACGTGGTGCAGTAGTGCTGCAGGCAAAGCTAGGCAACGCGAGCTGCAACAGTAAGAGAATTTCTTTGTATTGATCAATAATTCATGAATCACCAGGTTAGGCCAGTGGCCTGAACAGGCGCTGATACGCGTCGTCAGCTGCACAACTTCACCCGCATTGATGGAGGCAAACTGTGTTGCGAGCACACGCAGCATAAGCTGTTGATGATGATTCGGGTGATCGTTACCTTTCTGCTGAATTTCACATGAGTAACCTTTCGTCATCGAGTATTGATATCATCAATTGTTGATGACACGTATGACACGTACCCTCAAACTGGCGAGATAGGGCAGACAGCACCATCAAAGT
Source organism: Coelastrella sp. M60 (assembly GCA_001630525.1). NCBI lineage: Eukaryota > Viridiplantae > Chlorophyta > Chlorophyceae > Sphaeropleales > Scenedesmaceae > Coelastrella > Coelastrella sp. M60. The sequence goes on along the minus strand of LWCB01003496.1, from coordinate 19,785 downwards.
TAGTGCCGAAACGTCGCGCCGAGGTAGTTGTGGAAGGCATGCAGCGTTCGCACACCTTCTCAACCCCCCCATACGCCATAGCCCGCGGACTGCCATAGCCCGCGGACTGCCGCCGAACGCATTTGCGCTGAACTAGAACGCCTTTCGTTCAATGCCTTTCAGTCAAAAAGAAGTTTTCTTGATGTTTCAACAATATTATACCATGACGTGATGTTTGCGGGTCCCTCAGCAGCATCCGCTGACCGCGGATTGTCGCTGACCGCGGATTGTCGTTGACCGCAAATTGTCGTTGACCGCGGATTGTCGTTGACCGCGGATTGTCGCTGACCGCGGATTGCCGCGGGCCAAACACGCCATGGGCTCAATCAAAACCGGTTATCAAGTGCGGGTGTTGATTGCCTTTCACTTCCGTGAGATCTGGGAGTTGCAATGCTTCGGTTGTGACTGCCTGCCGTTATTTAATTCCAGATGATACATATTGTTTTATAACAATAGACAGAAGAATTTTATCATCATTGAGATCTCAAACCTCCTGTACAATACAGACTGGCATCAGTGACCAGCTGCTACGCAAGCTGCCAGTAGTGCTATTTACTCAAGCCAGGTTCAGGGCCTGCCAGAGCCTCTCGGCTTTATCTGTAAAGAAATTATATGACCATCACCTACAGCTTCACTGCTTGTTGCCACATCCCACCTCAGAAGGCCAACAGGTAGATGACCTAGGCGTCATGATGCAGCAGGGCTCCCTGATGGCGGCAACATCTCCATCACCAAGTCATATACAGTAGTTGATAGGAACCCACCTCCCATGTAACAAATCACATTCAATCAGTGATGATGTAACCAAGGTCCTGGCCTAACACTGTCAGGATGTTGATCTGTGATTTCCATTTCAATGTTTCTCTTGACACTTGCTGGCAAACTCTTTGCCAGTGCCTTGGTGTCACCCAGGCTGTACACCTGCAACAAAGCCAACAGAGCAACAGAGCATATGGGCCAACTCAGCAGGACTTACATTACCACATCACAAATCTGTCTGGTAATTCATTTACCGCATTTCTGCTGTGTCACCTCCATGCATTTGTACGTGCATGCCTCATGTAAGCTTGGACTCAAACATACAGAAGGTGCCAATCATAGCCGTCATTAAACTTTATGCTTTAAAAGCAGCAGCAGCAGCAGCGGCGGCGGCGGCGCACTACACGTGGTGCAGTGTCCCTATTGCGCCCCTCACCAGTATATCAGTGATATCTAATGGCGTCAGTGGGTAGCCCCTCCGCGACCTTGAGTGGCACAATGCCCAGGTCTGAGTATCCCTGAGCTCCTGTTGGTGTCAGCTTGTCCCGGACCGGCTGATCTCATCAACAAAGTCACCAGTGAACATGTAGTTGTGATCAGGCATAGGCGGAAGCTGAGGCAGCAGAGTGCCACACGGTGTGCAACGGGTATTGTACACGGCAAGCAGCAAGCAATAGCTCAGAAACGATTTGGTAATTTGTTTCAGAGTAGTCTGCAATGTAGTGCTCCAGACTTCTGTCTTTGACCATCAAGAGCAACATCAGGCAGCTGTGTGCACTGATCATCCACATCAGAACATAGTACAAAGCCTCAGTGAAAGACAACCTGCTGGTCTTGTCCACATCAGACTGTACAAGGAGTGTGATCAGCTGAAGTTTAGTCAGTTCATCTGCGAAAGATGCAATCGGCGCTTCATATGGCAACAGAGCCACACCTCCTCTTGATACTTCATCTAAGGCTTCAAAACCCCTCAGCCATCCCTGCCACCCCCTGCCCTTTCTTGCCTTCCTTCCCTTTCTGCGTAGTGCATCCCCCAAAGCATAACCCAGCTTAGTCAGTGGGGTGGGAACATACTGCACGAGCCAAACTTTCCCTAATACATTGAGTTGTCCTCCAGTACATGAAGACATTCCTGAATCACAATCACCATGTCTCGCAGCCTGTCAATCACTATGTCTCGCATCAGGACATCACAATGAGGCTCATTTGAGACTTGTCAACTTGTTTGAACCACTGGACTACCCTTTATTTATCATCTGCTGTTACAACCCAACAGAAAAGCGCTGTGAATGTCAAAACACAACAGCAGACCATACACAATATCGCACTAGCCAGAGACATCTATCTCAAGAGGCTGCCGCGTTATTTTGTCTTCTGAGTTGACACAAAACTTATGTGACATAAGCAGCGAGCTGTGCTGCATATGTAGCGATTATCGTGCCACTTCAACACACATAACCAGTGCATAACACGGTTAGCCTCGTTTCCTAAATCGATGCAAGTTCCTTGGATAAAGGCAACTGGCCTGTGAGAATGTTGTAACCACAATGTTCAGAGACAGTGCTGGACACATGAGCATGTTGAACATTAGGATCATCACGATAGCAATCATTGCACCGCGTATTATACAACTTGCAACCAATTGGTATACAACCGCACCACATATTCAATACCATGATCCTGCGTGGCAACAGGCACATATTCTGACACAGTCTGAACATCCAGTGTTAAGAACAGGTAGTCATGATTATCACCAGGTGTTGCATCTAGATCCAGAAAATGACTTGGGTAAATGCCCTTGATTACCCCACCCATCAGGCTATACTGAGACACCGCTTTGTCAGGCAAGTGATAACACAGCCACTGCTTGCCGGAGTGTTTGGTGCTGATGTGAAGTCATCTACAACCCTCACAGTGCAAATAAACTGATGCAGTATATACATGTCTGCCATGCCTGGTAGCTCTCTGTTGACTGACGGATTGACTGCCACAGGGTCATTACTGTGCAAGACGCTGTATATTTCCTGCTCTGGCACTAGTGATCCAACAGATCTGTTGATACCTTCATTCAAGCCGGTGAAACATTCATGTGCACTTATCAAATGCACCAACTGCTGCACAAAGCGATACTCGTAACAAAACAGGTAATAGTTGGCCATATACACTGCAGGATTTATGGCCATAAGATGCCACGAGTCTGGTGAAATCATGACCAGCAAACCAGCATAGGAATCCTTGATGAGGAACTTCCAGCACATCTACTGCATGTTGCAGGTCAAAGCGAAGAATTTGCCTTTCTCAGAGTTAAATGCTGCTCTGTTGTACATCCCTGGATCTAGAAGTACCACATCTGGCATACACATCACTCATGTTGTTATACCTCTCACAACCGTGAAACTTGCCCCTAAATACCAGCATGATTTGTTTTCCTGCATGACACTCCCAAACCCATTGCAACACCTCCTATAAGACCCGCAGTAGATCACGCAGATCGATGTTGGTGGATAATAGCACAACATATAACCATGCCAGGCTTCGCCATGCCTGAATTCACCATCAGACAGACACAAAGCGACAAACATGAATCAGACAGACACAGAGCATCAAACATAGACGGTGCATAGATGCATGTACTGAGGCTGTGCATAACCCAACGGGTGATGGACGTTACAGATTTGCTGTACAGGAGTGTTTGAGACTAGTGCTTGAACACAACGTAGTGTCTGTACAAGACAGGAAGTATCAACAAGTGTATGGACGGGCAATGGGAACCAACTGCATGCCACCTACTGCACAGTGGTACTTAGCCAGGGAATGGGAGCTCAAAGCACAGGCCGTATGGGCCGAACTATATTCAGACAATGCAGAATCCCCACCTGCTAATGATTGCCCAGGCACTGGACTTGTAACACCAGGTGGGAAATGTTGCCAAGTGTGGCAAGGGTATTCTGCTTCCAACCCAAACTTGTATAACTTGCTTATTCAGAAATGCTGCACCATTGACGCCAGATGCATCTTCATTGACGTTAGTTAGTGACCTGGATGATAAGTTCGTCTTCACTTCCATCACTTTTTGTTACTACCAAGAAGGCACACCTACTGTTGGAGGTGGCTGCAGGGGGTGGTGACACTTGGAAGTTGATTCTATGTATCTTTGTGTTCCTGTTGCACCTCTCTCGCTTGCCTTCGCCAGATGCCGGTGCAAGCCTAGCATAATTGCCTTGTGGGCAGGCAAACATGCCAGTCTGGAAATCAAAGGCAATAGAAGTGACAACCGTTTTTGCGGAGCAGAGTGGTGCTCCATTGCCACCTTGTATGGAGTATTGCAGGGCCACCCGGCTTCCTTGAGGTGCTCTGACAAATGTTCCCCTGACATATGAGATGTTCCATCTACAGAAGGACTTGGAAAAGTGGTCATCTCCAGATGGAAGTGTGACGTCTTTCAGACCGAGGCTCTGCTTGCACATGCACCCTTCGTTCTTGTCTGCAGCGCATTGACAGCCATCAGCTTCTGTACAGATGCCCTTCACCGTGCAGTCACCACAGCTACCGGCATTGCTTGAGCAGCCAGGACCAGTGACGGGTCCCCAGGTTCCATCATCCTGGCACGTAGCAACAAATGCGTCACCCTGGGGACCATGGGAACATGTGGCAACACACATGTTTCCTGCTTCTGTTGTGTGTCCACAGTTCCACAAGGCCATGTCATTCTCACGAGGGGTTCCAATGCAAACAGCCTTGGGTACATCGGGAGATGGAGATGGCAAGAAAGAAGGCCTATCACCAGAAAAGTGCTCCTTGACGCAATCATAAGCTGCCTTGACATTCAAAATCCCAGCGTTGACAATTGAGCCAGGACGAGCTGGTTTCACCACCATATCAGCCGTTGACACGATGCAATCAATAACCTGTTTGCTGGTTGCAGCAGGGAAGGAGTTGCGGATTAGCAAGGCTGCCCCAGCTACATGAGGAGCAGCCATACTGGTGCCTGCAGTCATCACATTGCACCACAGTCATAGAGTCAAATGTCAAGCGCAGCAACACACAAGGGTGCCATTACACTCATTATGCACCTCTTGCAGTCAAGGTGGCAGCAGTGTGCAACTGGTGTCCATGCTGTCTATATGAGCCAAACTGTCTCGCAGGTAAAGCTGGCTATGTCCCAGTCGTGTGTCGTTCACAAAGCATAGAACACACGGCACTGCTGGTGTATTACAGGGAAGTGAGAATTTGCAAGCTGCGACCCACAATAATGGCAGATAAGGAGGGGTTGCTGTGTCTGCTATGAGTTAATATATAGCAAAATGATAATACCAGCACATGTGGATCCGGATACTCACCAGTATTATTTCTAGCGGCCCAGAGCCCACCGTTGCTGGTGAGGCTATCAGACAATATGCTGAGTCCTGAAACAGCAGTGCACACAGTGCGTGGCGTCTGTCAGCAATGGGTCACAGGTAGTCTCAGGAATGCAGCAAATGCATACTGGACATGCGGCTTATAGGGGGGAGAAGCTTGCCATCTCCATCTGGATGACAGTTACATCATCAGAAGTATCGACATGTCATGTTGGTGTTGCAAGTCTGCTGCAACTACATCTCTGAGACGTCATTGTTCCTCCTGCTGACCGTGGCATCTGATCTCACCAGGGGCTGCTATCCGTACAAACTGCCCCCAATTACTGAAAATGATGAGGGTGTCTTCCATGTCTGTACTAGCCACAGCTAACGCACAATCCGGAAAGAATTTGGCCACAATCGCTGCATACAATTGCATATGGCGCACTCATGAGACATCATATGTCTAGAACATGTAGTTGCACAACATGTGATTGCAACTTGCAAAGTAATCACTATGAATTAATCTTCATGGCAACCCGCTGAGACTGATAATGTGCTAGTAGGCTAGTAGTGCCATGGAGACGTACATAGCATGATCATGTGTGTGCTTATGTACAGCTTTGCAGGGACAACAACAAAGTTGCTCGAACCAGCAGCCTCCATATATGACATACTGTGTCATATATCATATATCTAATGCGTAGATTAGGCCTGCCTGCATATACCTGCTTCAGCAGGTCATCTATCAACTCAAGTCACATAGTAATTGCTGTAGCAGGTCACCCAGGTTCGGGTGAAGACTTGTGAGGGCCTACCTGGAACAAATACTCGTCCAGCATTCATAGTCAGATTGGGGGTAAGGCCGGCATCGTCAATATCAACGCCCATATATACATTGTAGGGGTTAGGGCAACCGACGCCCGTACAAACTCCATTGCCTGCACCAGGTGACAAAAGGGCGTGAGAGGTGCAGCATGAGCATGGCAACAAGCAGTAACAGCATCGATGCCTTTGGTGCTGATGCTGAGAGAACAAAGGATTTCAATATTGTCAGGACGCGTGGCAGCCAGAACAGCCCTTGATCTTTTTGCACCTCATGGGCTATGCAACTATACACTTGGCACTGCAGCTGTGCCAGCAACAATTGCCTGTGTACCATCATCTGATTGCAGGCATGTCTATCAGTGACTTCCAGCCTGACGTCCAGCCTGAGAGGCATGATTCTGTGGTGCACACCTGGCACTCAAACAGTGCACATCGGCAGCAAGACCATACCTGCAGCTATTATAGCTAGTCCTCCTGCATCACAAAACTCTTGGAAAACCTCCCTGAGATGTGCCTCTACTGCACCTCCTGCTATGCCTACACCCCCAATTGAGAGGTTGACAACATAGTGGACATTCCGTCTGCGTGCATGCTCAAGGCAAAATGCTACATCTGCCCACTGAGCACTCCCCCTTGTGCCAAACACATTGCAGGATACAACCTTGTTCTGTGTAGGGCCAGCAACCCCAACAATCCCATTTGGGTCTGCCTGACCTTCAAAATCACCCCAGCCTCCGGCCATTATGCCTGCAGAAGAAATCCGTCGTGACAACATTTCAAAACTCTCCCATGCAGAATACTAAAGAGATTTAAAAGGATCTAAGATCGCCTACAAATGACATACCCACTGTGTCACAGTCACACATCTGAGGGTATTTCCTGGAGATATCTCAATGTGTTGCACACTACATGCATGGTCATGGTGGTGACCGTTGACATGCTGGTCTGTGGTTTGACTGCAATAGCTCTGGATATGGAGTTTGTGGCGTGCAGCCTAAGAGTCATCAGCAACTGACTAGGCATCTAGAGCCACACACAGCGATCTTAGCAGCAATAGTAGACACTAAAAAATCACTAGAGCAACTGACTGCTTTTTACTGATAGTGGGCACAGGAATATACCGGTGTTGCACAACAGCAGGAGCCTCCTGAAACAGATCCTACTGACTGAGCTGCACAGACTGCTGACATGCAGCTGCAGATGTCATATGACACGCGTGTGACTCACCAAAAACATGTGTGCCGTGATCATTAGTGTTTGGAACACCCCGTGCAGGCATGTTGTCATCAGCAGCAGCAAATGTGACACTCTGAGCTGCGTCGACTTGGGGTATAATGTCATTGTGCTGCAGCAGCAACCACACACAAAACATCGAGTACAGTCATTCATAATCATGTTATATACTATTGGAGAGCAACAACCCAGCTCTGAATGAAACAGCATCCTGGCCGCTGCCAGCAAGACACAGTATGCAGCAGGGAATTCACAGCTCTTGTACACATAGTAGGACATGCTTTGGCTGGAGCTGGTGTACAGGTTTTCCAGGTCACACACATACATAAGGCATATGCTGTGCATGGTCATGTCATGAGTTGTTTGAGCCCTACATCTGGTCCATGCATTTGCTGCCAGGTGTAGTTGAGTTGGTATATTTGGACAGCCTGTACAGGTAAATGCTCATAGGGCATAGGTTGGCGATCTCACCATCATATCCACACCAGTGTCAATCACCATCGCCCTTATGCTTGCTGCAGGCATCACTGGACCAATAGCATTCCAAGCCTCTGCAACAATGAAGTAGACCCAATTGGTCAACGTACTGGGCAGTTTTCGAGTGATTTGATCTGCAACTAAGACTACTTCAGGGCAGAGTATCATGCAGCGTGATCATCAAAGATTCTTGCAGGTCTTGCAGGTCAGGTGATCACCATTGTCATGACAATGCTATGGCCCCAGACGTCATTTTCTAGCCACTGATCTGTGTAACAACACTTCACATAGTGCGGGCAGCAACAGCAGGTGTTCATTGCAGTACTCCCGGACACCATGCATTGTTGCACGTACGTGGAGCTCTGATGCGATTCATTCCCCACAGGCGAGAGCAGGAACTGTAACAGCTTTCACTGGGGAGGGCTGCAGGTGCCACCAATGTCCGGGAGCTAGTGGCCTCTTGAAGCAAGCGGCGTGGTGTGTCCTGGGGGTATAAAGTGAGATCTTCTGATACATGTTGGAAAAACGGCTCGGTGATGGTGAGGTGGCCGGCACCTGCCCCCACAGAAGTGAAATAACATCAGCATGACATGCATTCTACTGTCTCAAAGACATACCAGCTATACAGTCCTACTGGTGGGGTTCAACTTCCTCAATCAACTTTTAACGAGAACAGGCACATATCTGCTTAGCATTAAGTGAGTCGCTGATGATGTTTTTGATGATGATGATGGGTGAAAACATGATGCAGGGTGTGAAATGGCGCCGTGCGCTCAGCTCATGTTGTGCAAAGCACCTGGTCCTGGGGTCTAGCATGTTGTGGTGCAGTCTCAAGCAAGCAACTGCTGATCAGCTGCGCCCTTGCAGCTGCAACGTTAAACTTTAAATTATTGCGCTGCTGTCTTGTCTGGCAGTGCAGGATTGTAGGACCAGTGGTGGTTGTTCAGTTCTGTAAGAGCGCGGCAGTCACAGAGGGTGGCGCCATGCAGGCTGCAAGTTAGCAGAACCACTGGCAGGTGTGTAGAGGTCATGGCTATAGCTGTGGTCCTCAAGAGCCATACCTGACGTGGCAACAACAGCCGCTGCAGGTGCCTGCAGAGATGCAATAGCAGCTGCTGTGGCCTCAGGGGTGGACGCTCGATTGAGACGAACCCAGCAACGACCGGGCATTGTACTGCGAAAGCTGAGCCCCACTGCTGCAGCAACCTGGGAGACTTGGAGTATGGTCGCTGCGGACAGCATCGCTGCCTGGCTACTTTGAGCATCCTGAAGGCAGTGCTTTCCTGAGAGTTTCGCAATGATGAGCGGCTGATTATCTGAACTTTGTTGCCCTGCAAGAAAGAGAGTGGTGTCATATATAAGATGTGGGCTCATACCCAGTGAGACGGCTGCAGCTGGTTTGCACTGCCCCAAACGCCTGAAGCTATGTCATAATACAGCTGCCAGCACAACGCTGCGATACCACTGGCATCTGGTCAGAGTCATGATCAAGTAGAACTTAGGCTTGGGAAGTTTGTTAACAGGGTTGATCCGCATAATGAAGTCTGCAACCTTCAAGATCAGCCTTCCGGGAGTGATAGCACACTGTCCATGGCTAAAGTCGCTTCCCCAACGAGTTGGGCCCCAGTGCACGTAAGCACTGAAAAGGATCAATGATATCGTAAGTTGATGAATACAGGTCTGTACGCTACAGATAGGATAATAAGCTCACTGGCATCAAGCCAAGCGGGCTCACCCGTCACCGCTGCGAAATGCATACTCGCCAGCAGCGTGCTAAGCATCACCAGTCTCATCCCCAGGCTTCCTCTTATCTATTGTATCCCGCGTGCAGGCAGCAGCTGAGATTAGAGGCGCGAGGGGCTCACATGCACAGGAGATGTTGCAGACTGCAGGTGCTGCAAAAGCAACATGTTCATCAAGCTGATGATTGCACAATGTGACCACAGCAAGGCAGAAAGCAACAACAATCTTATCTTCAAAGAGGTGTCCTGTACATGCGGTCCGGGCCAAGTGCACCTCCGCAGGCAATGCCCTGCATACGGCTATGCTGCTGTAGCAACCTTTACGGTTCCGCACAACCCACATTACATGTGACCCCAAGTCCAAAGAGCTCCGCGAGAAGCGCTAGGTGTTTTGCACAAGGTTTCAACGTAGCTGCTTGCAGTGCTGAGGCGCATCGTGCATTGTTTGGTGCTGCCTGAAACAATGTTTACACCCAGCCTGGACGAGCGTCGCATCTTGTATGCCATCCGGTGACCAGCCAAACTGCGCTAAGCTGGAATAGGACATGCCAGCAACATGCTTTCAGCAATTGAAGCAATCAGTACATACTGTCTTCATCGTCGGAATGCGAGGCGGGGATTTGCTGAAGTAACCCGCAATGCATCGCTGATGATGCATCGCCATCACCAGTGACATACGTATAGGCATCACCAAGGATGCATGATATCGCTAGGCGGTATGATGGCCACGATATGTATTACTATCGTGATATATATGACAGCAATATGTGCATGCTATACCACGCCATGGCATACCCGCCACGCATCGCAGTAGCGATCGCAATCACAACTCCTCCTCTCACACCCCTCCCCCTTCGAGAATAGGCACAGTAACCTTGCGTCATTGATGAAGTTTATGATTTTACAAACCTCTGACGACAAGTATGACATATGCCATCAAAGTGGCGAGATCGGGCAGACATCAGTAACAAGAGTTTGTGCTGGAACGTTTCGATAATATTGTGTGGCTGCTGAATGCACGCAGCGTTCGCACACCTTCTCAACACCCCGTACCCCATAGCCCGCGGACTGCCGTCGAACACATTTGCGCTGAACCAAACGCCTGTCCTTCACTTCGTTTGAGGTCAAAACCTGCAATCTATCTTCAGCAAGAACATTCCCCTGACGTGGTGTGTGCATGTGACTCATCAGCAGCCGTTGACCGCGGACTGCCGCTGGACGCGGATTGCCGCTGAACGCAGTTTTTTGCTACCGCGGGATCAACAACACCATGGGCTCAATCCAAACCGCTATGAATTGCGGGTGTGTGCTTGTGGGTGTAGGCTCTGATTACACTGCTCTGTGAGACTGCAACTTACACTGCTCTCAGATATCACAACTGGGCAGTTTCCCAGAATACAGTAGTCTGTGTGCGCTCAGACTCCTATGACTGGCTCTATGGCAATACAATACAATATTAACTGCATCAGCAAATGTTGTGTGGCTGGGGATGGAACAGAAGGGCACATGGCTAGCCCGGGTGACAGCAATAGTAGGACAACCATATGCTTTGCTACATGATAAGACAACACAACCAGCAGTTCAGATACCAAGATCCACGGTTTGGCAGAGGTCCCATATTGGTCATCTGTTGAATCTTCGAAGTCAACGCTCTGTGTAATGTGTACGCCACATGTACATCTGCTACCGTATTAATCCTGAGGGTATGTATCATTTCCTGTAAAGTTCATGTACATCCAGTCGAGCATGCATATGCAAGCATTGCTGCTGCGTAGGCGTGTGCCTTATCAGCTAGTACAGGTGCTGTATTCAGCCTTATCAGCTGGGTTCTCAGGTGCATTGCGTGCCTATGCAACAAGTATGGTTCTTTCATGGCCCCCCATTTTGGTCAGGCGTCCTCTGCAGGCAGCAGGGCACCCAGCTTGTTATTTACTGTCTTGATGTGCAAGAGTGGCAGAGATCAAAACCCCTGCAATTGCGATTTCATGAAGTGTTATCCTGGGGTAGATATCAGCACCACTTATATCCAGGGACGTACCATTCTAGTCTATACTCAGCTGATGCTTGGAGCAGTGGATTGTCTTTTGCTGGTGGGTAAAGAAAAGCATGTGGGATTTGCTTCTTACAAGTCTAGAGACATCATCATTACACTACGAGTGACTTCTGCAACAATATACACATCCTTCATGCACCTAGGCAAGCCGCTGTGACTGGGCACTTCTGTACTAACATTGCTGAGCCCAAGACTGGCTGACAGCTTGTGTTGCTAAGCAGCTGCGAAACACTCCAGGTCATGGTCTCAGAAGCACAATCTCGTGCATGATGACACGGCTCTAAGTGGGGCCCCTGGACCGAAGCATGCAGCTGTGACAGGCATCATGTATGCTGCATGCCCAACCATTCTTGTTCCAGGCAAGTGACACTCCCCAGACAGCACAGTCTACTAGCAGCTCAACTGCAGGCCTCTGCCACCATGTGAACTCCTGCAAATGACACTCACAGCCACTGAGAAGCAGCTATGGCCTGTCAGTATCAGCCAGCATTACGATCACTATGCTGCATGAGCCAAATCTCCTTTCACTCACAGCCACCGGCAGAGCAGCGCACCACTCGTGCTGAAGCTGCATATGCAGTCTCATATGTAGACGCGCTGTCAAAGTCAGACTCTCGAAGCCAATACCTTTTGCGATGTCGATATCTGACGTCAGTGGTGGCTAGTTATTCTGCTATCAGCTGGCAACACCAACAGCCTGTATATTATAATAAACTTTGCTGCACTCTATTGCCTTTGCCATCCTCAAAAGGTACATGTCCCAGACCGCTGTCATGGCCCAGAATTCCGCAACATGTGGATTATGTGACATCATAGAACTGGTGCACATGTGACAGCAACAGGCAACCATGTTCCCAACACAACTCGTATCGGATATCAGGCTGCTGGCTGGTGTCATATGAACAAAATAGGAGATGCTCATCAGCAGTAGCGCTAAATGCTGTTATGTGTCACGTGACTATTATGTGCACGCCTGCTGCATGGTGGTGTGAAAGAAAGTTTGGCTCATGCAGCAAAGTGAATGCAATGCTGGCTGATCAAACAAGCAACTGCTGCTCCTATGATGATGTATTTGCTTGCTGTCTCTGTGCTTGCTGATCTCCTGTCTTTTTCACTTGGTGGCGTTCGACGCCATATACCACGGTGGTACATCTGGGCAAGGGGCAGGCCCAAGGGGTTGGAAACCTGCGGCACTGCAGCTCAACCTCCTGCACCTTTTGTCAGTTGGCAGGCGCAGCTGAGAATTGACTGATATAACGTATATGGGCTACCCCAAGCCGATGCAGTCTATCCATCTCTAAGGTGCCGCAGGCAGGCCCTTGATGCTTCTGACCTATAGACCTGGCGCATTGTCTGTTGTATGCTGGTCATCAGCAACAGCAGGAACCTTCTGGAGCCTAGCGAAGTCTGGCAAAGCTGTGCCGAAGGCATGTAGAGAACATGTCAGCAATGTTGGACTCTGGACAGATGCTGCAACTTGTGCGCATTGCACTTGCTGCAGAGACTCTCAAATGCCGTGGCAGCCATCATGTGCAGAATTCTGGTTTGGTCATTGTGTTTGTCAACACAGCAGATCAGCAGCGTGAGGGCATTTCCCACTGCTGCCATGCTTTACAGGGTCACATTATCTACTGCTTTTGTGTGTTCCGTGATATTTCTACTACAGTCTCATGCATATCCAATGCTTTGCTCACGAGCAGCAAAGGGACTTACCATCTCCTGGCACAAGCTCAGTATAAGTTGCATGTGCTACGTGCTGTATACAACTTGTAGAGCCCATCTGTGCTGCTTGTGTCACCTGGCACTGCAAGCTGCGAGTGCGTTGTGTATGTAGCTGCTGCATTGGGGATCTGTCTGTGAGAACATTCAGGCCCCTAACGCTGCTTCACTACACAGTATACAGTAGTCTAGCACTGACACGAGCTGACTTGAGCAAGTGCTGCTGACAGCGGCGCCATCAGTCCCCCCAAATCCGTACAGTAACGATAAAACAGCTGACTCTTTTGTATGTTTTTCTATTATAATTACGGCACACTATGGCATGTGGCAGTGTGGTGAAAGCGTTGTCACAGGCTGCAGTTCAGCAACGTTGCTGCGGTGCCTGTCTACACTGCAAAATGCTTCTGGCCAGCTTCCGTCCGGGACTACGCCCAGGGCGCCTTGAATTTTGCTGATGGCTTTGATGCTAATTCTCGAGTCCAACAACACTGTCATCACTCAATCGCCGGCGTAACATGACAGACGCTGCACAGCCTGTTAGGTGCTTTGTAAAGCATACAAATCAACGGCGCGCAACTGGACAGTTTTGCATAGTGCTTGACCCTTGTGATTTATAGAACGTAGCTCAGCCAGTTGAGGCAGCACGCCGCTCTAGCAATACAGACTACAGCAAGCATGCTTGAGTAGCTGGATGCAATGGTGAGCTGCAGAGAAGTTACTTGACAGTGTAACAATGGTAGTTTACCTGGTGGCGTCGCAGTGCAGACTCGACCCATGCCACACGGTCATCCTTCGGTTCCTGACCTCAGCTCTGTTATCGCAGGATTGGTGGGCAGAGCCCGCGCAGCGTGATGATGAATTTATGATTCTCTACTGCAAAGTGCTGATTTGTCCCAAGGTGTGCGGCAGCACTGCTCAACACCTGTCAAGAAACTGCCTGCTTAGTGAACAGGACACGCTGCTGTGCGATCTTGACGATCATAGTAGCAGGAGGTGCTGACGACCGTTATTGCGTGGACAGCAGCACTTTCTTCGGCCGCAGCAAACCACTACTTCTACACAGTGGGCGGTCAGCAGTGTCCAGGTGGCGGACACTCAGCGGACAGGTGACAGTGTCCGCCAATTGTCACGGCGCTTCCGGGCACTTTTGTACGCTTTTTCGCAACCGCTGAGGCTCAGCGACGCACCAAATATGAAGTATGATGTCCACTTTCGTTCAGCTGAGCCTGCCATCGAACGGCTGCAGGTTCATGCCAGACTGGGCGCCTGGGCGCCCAGTACTGTGCAGAGCCCCACCCACCCCCAAACCCTTGGCAGGGTCACCGTGCAGTGCAGCGCAGCGCAAATATGTTCATAGAAGTCGTAATACGATTGCTACAACGTTGCATATGATGCTGTTGGCCAGCCCACTTGACTCCCCTCCACTTCAGCATGTTACGCCAGCTCAAACCAGCTGTGCAAAGCTCCGCAGCTACAAGGCGTTCAATTCGTGCAACCCGACTACCTGCGAGATATGCCGTCGCTCTGAACGAAGATGCACATGATACTCAGCAGCAACCCAACACAGCTGCATCGCAATCAGCGAGAGCGCCCAAACGTGGCAGACAGCGCAGCTCAGCTGATGGCATCCAGTCTGATGACTGTAGCGATGAGATGTACTACGATGCAGCTGATGAAGAGGAGGTCCTCGACGAGGAGACTCGGGAGGCCACATCCAGTGGTGATGCTGCTTCTGCAGACAGCTCAGACGATGACGCTGACCTGTGCAGTGATTAGATACGTGACCGCAGCAAAGGGAGAAGCAAGTAGGTCCTTCTAGTGCAATTGACCTCTACATCAAGCAAGGACATGCAGATCCCAAGCCGTTTGCTGAGCAAATGCTGATGCATTGCTATGCTGCTGTGCTCAACACAGTGTAGGGCCAGTATGCTGTTGCACACAGTAAACAAAGACAGGAATCCATGCGCTAGTCAGAAACATTATCGCGAGCGGCGTGATGAGATGAGAAAAAAATCTGCTCTAGCAACTCTGCTCATCAAGTTGACCATTGGTATATGTTCATTGTACATGGGTATGCCCTGCAGGTCTGCGCCCATGTCAATGGCTCTGTCAACCGCAGAGCGTGCCAAGCTGAGCGAGAGGAAGAGATCCAAGAAGAATGAAGGTACTAAGAGGGAATATGAGACAAAGTGGCGTATCTTTGAGGTGTGTAACCGTTTAGCAATGTGTAAGCATCACATGCAGTAGTGCACCTGCTGTCAAAGGCCCAAATCAACGTTCATGTTCTGCCAGTGCATCATTCAGTCAATGATCAAGTCATGAGATGGGTGCTGCTTGTTCCTTTGCAGCAGATGCACATCTGGTGCAGGGCCTACAAGTTGCAATGGTCAAGACAACTTGGTGGTGTTTGGTTTCAGATATTCAATGCTGTTATCATGCTAAGAGGGGAAGAGAGGTTATCAGAAAGGTGCATGCAAGGGCTCTATGGCTTATGTGATATAATGTGTAGGTTGTGTGATTGGCCTTGCACCACATATACATGGCAAAGTAGCTGCTAAAAGCTCAACACAAAGGCTGCCTGTTTGTCAAGCGCTGGGCCGCGTGACCCAGCTCCGCCACGGCAGAGAATGAAAGGATTTGCAGGGAACAACCTCTCGCCTTGCGCTCCCCTGTCAGTAGTGCAAGGGCCTGCAACAACTGCTGGCCAATCCCGCTACATCCTGCAATATGTGATTTATGCAGCTCCTCACCACTGCTTGCAGCGCTGTTGACCCAAAGGCTGGCTGCATCGAGGTCTTTTACACTGTAAGTTGCATGTGGCTGGGCGGGGCCTGTCTCGTTGGCTGCCTGATCGCTGCGTTGCTTCAGCTTCATCTACTTCTGCTGCTGCTGCTGCTCCAACTGACGCCAAAGTCCCTAAAGACAGTTCCCTGCGCACAGCTGACCACACCTGCTGCAATGCTGTTTGGCAGCCCTCACCAGCGCCCAGCAGGGGTGGCTGTTGTGCTCTGCAATCAGTGGCTTGATGACTACATCAAGTGTGCGTGCGAGGGCAACTGCCTGTTCAACAGGTTGTTGTGCATGTTCGGCATGTTCGGCATTGGCTAGACTCTAGGCTAGTGCTGCCCACCTATGATAGGATGTGTTCAACGGTGTGTGATCTGTACAATGTACTGCAACCAATTGCCAATGTACTGCAGCCAATTGCAGTGCACCGACTGAGGCTCCTGTGAGGCTGTTCACCACCTCTACAGCAACATGAGCTGGTATCAGGCACACATCCTTGTTTTATGGTTGCAGCACGTGCCTCAGGCAAAAGAGTGCAGCAGGGTTATGATGGCAGAACGCAGTCTTCCTATTCTGTTTCTCAAGCAAGTGTAGTATGCAGGCGTGCAAGAAGAGTACCATGAATGCCATACATGCCTCTTCTCTGCCTACTGTACAGCCAGGCATTGCCTAGGTGCTGCGGGCTTGCAAGGTCACAAGACCAGGCCTTCGACTTCTGCTAATGGCAACACAGACGTGTTGTGTAGACTCATCGATTTGGTCCAGCAAAGCTGCTGCTGGCAACAACGCCATGCGCCATTTGAATGAATTTGTTGCTGATGGTTTGCAGAAGACCCCACTGCTGCAAAATGCTTGTAGTCTGATCCGTTGTGGGTATCTCAGTCATGCTTTCCTCTTGCTGGGTGGATGAGTGGATGCTCTCTGCATCACTGCTTGCATGCAACTGGCTGCATAAATTACTACTACTAGCTGCACAAGTTACTGCTACATAACTACTACATACAGCTGCATAAGTTACTATTACCAGAGCCATCTGTTTGTGGATTACATTGCAATGGGAAATGGGAGACGATCATGATCCTCTGCAGTAGTATCCGTTGTACTTGTAAGCACTGCTGATGAAAATCATTGCTCTGCATGCAATACTACATAGACATATTGGCAGTACTCATGAACATGATCCCAGATCTCAGGTACAGTGCGCTCCTTCAGGTGGTGGGCCAGAGCCCTTGCGCTGCTGCGTGAGCAACCTCCGGAAGCAGTCGGAAACAGACATGTCAGCAGTGTCGACACTGCTTGATCGTATACAGCAGCATTGCTTAGGTATATCAACGGCATCTTCCATGGCTCGTTACTGTTGTATCCACTATAGCAAACTAGCTCGCTTGACACTTAAGTTTGCAGTAGCGATAGCCAGTCTATCACCCAACCCTTACATTAATGGCGTTGTGCAACTGAAGCGGCGTATGAAACCACGCTCTGTAAAGAGGTTTTGCAATTACGCTGCCAGCAGGCGCGTATTCAGCGCCTCAGATACGTTGAGTGTTCTTCTGCAATGAGGTCCAATCAAGCAACAGATCCGGTGCCCAGCTTTCTACCACGTGGTGCACTAGTACTGCAGGCAAAGCTAGGCATCGGGAGCTACAACAGTAACGAGTTTCCTTCTGCAGTATACCAGGCTAGGCCAATAAATTGCCTGAAAAGGCACGAATCAATATCGTCAGCTGCACAACTTCACCCGCAACCTGTGTTGCGAACACACGAAGCAGAAAT
Source organism: Coelastrella sp. M60 (assembly GCA_001630525.1). Classification (NCBI taxonomy): domain Eukaryota; kingdom Viridiplantae; phylum Chlorophyta; class Chlorophyceae; order Sphaeropleales; family Scenedesmaceae; genus Coelastrella; species Coelastrella sp. M60. The sequence continues at coordinate 2,038 of LWCB01003496.1, read as the reverse complement.
TGTTGATGATTCAGGAGAATCGTTACCTTTCTGCTGAATTCCAGACGTCTACAACCTTTCGTCATCAATAGAATTCATGATATCATAAACTGTTGATGACATATATGACTCATGCCCTCAAAGTGGGGAGAGAGTGCAGACAGCACCATCAAAAGTTAGTGCCGAAACGTCGCGCTAAGGTAGCTGTAGAAGGCACGCAGCGTTCGCACACCTCAACTCCCCATACGCCATAGCCCGCGGACTGCCATAGCCCGCGGACTGCTATAGCCCGCGGACTGCCGCCGAACACATTTGCACTGAATTAGAACACCTGTCGTTCAATGTGTTTTCAGACAAAACATCCAGAATGTTTATATTCAGCATTAGTATACTCTGACGTGATGTTTGCATGTCCCTCAGCAGCATCTGCTGACCGCCGATTGTCTTTGACCGCCGATTGTCTTTGACCGCTGATTGTCGCTGACCGCGGATTATCGTTCACCGCGGATTCCTGTTGGCCGCGGATTGACGTTGACCGCGGATTACCGCTGACCGCGTATTGTTGCTACCGCGGGACCAAAAATACCATGGGCTTGATCAAAACCGAATATCAAGCGCGGGATGCTTGCTGTTGATCGCCTTTCACTTCCATGAGATCTGAGTGTTGCAATGCATTGGTTGTGACTGCGTGGGACCACCCATTGATAACAGATAATACAACTATATTGTAGGCAGAGCTTTATTATGATTATACTTGCAAACCTTCTGTACAAAACAGACGGGCATCAGTGACCAGGTGCTACGCAAGCTGCCAGCAGTTCTGTTTACTCAAGCCAGGTTCAGGGCCTGCCAGGCCTCTCAATTTTATATATTTTTTAATGTAAACAAAGATAATGACCATCACCTACAGCCTCACTGCTTGTTGCCACATCCAACTTCAGAAGGCCAACAGCTAGATGATTTGAACGTCATGACACAGCAGCCCTAATTGCGGCAATATCTCCATCACCCAGTCATATCACCAAGGTCCTGACCTAACACTGTCAGATCTCCAATCTACATTATAACCATAGACCATATTACATTATCTCTTTGCACTTGCTGGCAAACTCTTTGCCAGTGCCTTGGTGTCACCCAGGCTGTACCACCTGCAACAAAGCCAACAGAACAACAGAGCACATAGTTCAACTCAGCAGGAGTTGCATCACCACATCACAAATCTGTCTGGTACTTCATTCATCGCAAGTTCTGCTGTGTTGCCTCCATGCATTTGTATGTCCATGCCGCATGTCAGCCTGGGCTCAAACTTACAACAGGTGCCAGTTATAGCCACAACAGCAGCAGCAGCAGCAGCAGCAGCAGCTCCGGTCCACTACATGTGGTGCAGTGTCCCTGCTGTGTCACCAGTACGTCAATATCTAATGGCCTCAATGGGCAGCCCCTCCGTGACCTTGAGTGGCACAATGCCCAGGTCTGAGTACCCAAAAGCTGCGTTCCCAGAATGATGTTAAAGGATTGTTGGTCTACAACAAAACTGGCAATATTCAGCTTCCAGCTGATCATGGGTACTTATCAGTTAGTGGTTGATGGTGGGAATAAGACAACAATGTGCAACTGCTAGCTATAGCAACTTCTAGCTAGGAGTGTGTCACATGTAACATAAATCTAAGCACTGCGTGTGGCAGCGGTATTGATGTCAGTGCAACAGTATAGTAGACTGTCACTGACTGGGCAGTCCAGAACATGAAACAACTTAGCCATGCAACAAGTAAGATGCCTAGTACTCAGCTGCCATCATGCTAACATGCACTGGGGCCACCACCCAGAGCCGTGTCATTGATGAAAGAGATGTGCTTCCGACCCAGATTATGCCCAAAGTCAACCCGGTTCAACATCACTTGAAAAGAAGGCAGATGGCGGCAAGCACATCAGTGTGTCCATGCTAGAGTCTCCATGAGTAGTGGTGCGCAGCAGTAGTTAGTGTTTAAACCCTGCAAACAACAGCACTGCAGCAACACTGGCAGTAACACCACCTCCCTGCATGGCCAAGCCTAATATA
>LWCB01003492.1:0-24254 GCA_001630525.1 Coelastrella sp. M60 | reverse complement strand
TTTGTCAATGCATTGGTTCAACACCGAGGCTTGTCCCGGGTGTGTGTTGTTCGATTATGTGGCACATCAACAGCAGCGCTACCGCCCTGGGTGAATATACCTCAGCAGCTGTTACAAACAATCAGTGCAGGACATCTCATGGCTGCAGGTGTGCCGACAGTGCCATTCCAGCGGCAAGAGGTCTGCTGCAAGCCTGCGTGTTTCAGGGGATAGCTGTTCTTAAACACAGGTTTCAACATAAGGATCCCCGGCTTTTGACAACTGTCAACAATGTGATTTGTTAGAAGTACTCAAACTTGCCTACTGCATCCAGCATGAACCCAGAGACCTGATGTTACCAATCATGTTTTTGGGCCGGGACGGATCATCACTTATGCAACTGCTACCATCAGCAGCTCAACTACTGCACCCGCATCCAATCCTGCACTATATGCATCTCATATTGGCAGTGTTGTACAATAACATCGGATTGGCAGGATCCCAAGCTGCACTCTTTCAGTCGGTGGTGCTGTATATGGGTCTACACGTATATGCGCCATAGCTAGTTACATATAGCTGTTTTACCTTGCAACAGCAACCAGTTTCCAGGTGTACCTGCATGCCCAGGTGGCTACGAGTATGATGGTACAGAGATCTCATCAATATCATCAGATGATGTCAGCAAAGCAGCTGAGCTGATTGTGCAGCATGATGCAGCGGCAGTGGCAATCTGTGGTGTACATGCTGCTCTGGACCCAACACAGGAACTTCAGTTTTCGCAACTCCTGAGGGAGAAGCTGCAGCAGATGATGCCAGGTCAGCTAGCACAGTGAATTGGAATCTTGTATCTGACTGAGTGTTGTATTGAAATGATCTGAACCACTGTACCTTGTATTAGCACGTGATAAAAAGTGTCAATGCAGAAGATCATGATTATGCTGACTACGTCAGGTACACATAAGTGCTGCAGCTGCCGAAACAGTTCATTTACATTGTGGAACAAGCCACCAACCTCTGTCTGGATGTTGCATTTGCAGGCCGCTCTGTCTTCATTACCCTTTCACAGAAGTTGTCAGGTCGCTTGGGTCTCTTGGAACGAGAGGCTGCTGCCATCCTCAATGCCAGCCTGCAGCCCCTGGCAGCAGCAGTCATCCCAAGCTATGCTGCTGCGTTGAAGGAGCTAGATCTGCATCATGTGCCGCTGTACCTGACTGGCAATGATGGCACTCTGATGACAGCAGCAGATGCGCAGGAACATCCCTTACTGACATTCCGCAGGTGATGCAACACAACAAGCTGCATATCCATCAGGAACACCATCATGCAGAGAGACTCTCTCATTTGCTACCAGTCTCTGCTGATTCACTATAATGGCTCTCAAACATGTCATGGCAGTTGGCTGCTGCACATCAACCCAATGCTATGGTGACAATCCGTGTTACCCAACACCATGTTGGTATTTTGATAGCTTTGTCTGTTGTGTTGCTTGTTGTCATGCAGTGGGCCAGTCAATTCAATAAGAGGAGCTGCACACATAGCTGGGTTGACTAATGCAGTAGTCCTGGACATTGGTGGGACCACAACAGATGTTGGTGTGGTGGTTCAAGGGATGCCGCGGATGTGTGGAGCGTATGTGAACATCTCTGGAACAGTGACGAACTTCAGGGCGCCAGATGTGACATCATTTGGGCTTGGCGGTGGCTCAATAGTGACATATGACTTGCCCAAGCAGCAGCAGCAGCAGCAGCAGCAGCAGCAGCGTTGCAGAATTGGGCCTCAGAGTGTTGGTAATGCACTGTGTGAAAAGTGCATTGTATGTGGTGGCGATACCCTTACAGCTTCTGATGTTGCTGTGCTACTGCATGATCGCATACCTGAACTCATCACTCAGCAGCAAGCAGCAGCAATGGCAACATTGCACAAGCTTGTACCATCTGTAGATTGCTTGCGGTGCGCCTGGGACCAAATGCAACAGATGATAGCAGCAGCAGTAGATGCAGTCAAGACATCTTCAGATCCAGTACCACTCATAGTAGTTGGTGGGGGTGCCGGTTTGTGTGGTGATCAGTTGTCCGGTGTTTCTCAGATCATCAGGCCACATCATGCAGCAATTGCCAATGCAGTAGGTGCTGCCATCCCTCAAGTAGCAGGTACTGTTGACACGCTGCTGCAGCTCACAGCAGCAAACCGCCAGCAGCAGCTGGCAGCAGCAGTAGAGGCGGCAACAGCAGCAGCTGTGGCTGCAGGAGCAGAAAGAGGTACTTGTGAAGTTGTTGAACAGGAAGAAGTTCCCGTGGCTTATGGACCAACAGGATCTACAAGGTTGTCTGTTAAGGTAGTTGGGCAGTTGAAGCTGCAGCTTCCATCAGGTGAACCACACTATGCTGCTGTCAGTAGCTCTGGTACTGCAACTCCACCACCAGCAGCAGCAACAGCAGCAGCAGCAGATGGATCTACTACTAAGTTTGCTCCTGTCATGGCTGAACCAGCAGCAGCAAGTCCTTCTGTAGATGCCTGTATGCAGCAGCCAGTGGCTACTGACACTGCAAGCAGCAGCAGCAGCAGCAGTGGTGACCATTTATCTGGGAGCCTCTATACCCTGGATGAGCTACAACGGTACACACCCGGCATCACTGATCAGGGTTTATGGGAGATGTCAACCTTGGACTTGGAGGCATTGGCGATTGGAGCCCAGATCTTGGGTGCTGGAGGTGGAGGGTCAGCATATCATAACCGCCTCAAACTGCTGCATGCAATGCACACTGCTGCTGCTGCTGCTGGTGATCGTCAAGGCCCAGGTCCCAGCAGCAGCAGCAGCAGCAGCAGCAGCAGCAGCAGCAGCAGGTGGATGAAGGCCCCTTTAGTCATGCAGCTATGTGATCTACCTGATGATGCGTTTGTTTGTGATGTGAGCGGCATGGGTGCCCCAACAGTATCTGCTGAGAAGTTGGACAGTCACGAATGTTCAGCAGCTGTCCGGGGTTTAGAGGCTGTGCTTCATCACAAGATCACTGCGCTGCTGTGTGCTGAGGTTGGGGGCGGCAATGCATTGGAGCCTCTGGCAGTGGGTCTGGAGAGACAACTGCCGGTAATTGATGGTGACTTCATGGGAAGGGCTTTTCCAGAACTGCAGATGAGCACAGGTTAGCAGCACTGCCAGCATCATAAGAGTGACTTTAATAAACTTGAACACACAGATCATGTGCAATGCACTACACCCAGCTGTTGCAGCATGTACAGCTCTCTCAAAACGCAATACACTGCACACTGCACAGACAACCTACGAGCCGCTGCCTCTTGAAAGGCCTGCCATTCAGCTTTGAAACAGCAGCAGCTCCCTGAGCAGCTCAGGCGTTATGACAGATATTTGCAAGCCTTTTCGAGCAAAATACGCAGCTAGTCGCTGTATGCTCATAATCTAGGGTACAGCTGCATACACTCTATGGCACAATGCCATAACACTTGTTGTTTTCTGCCACTCCTCTCACTGCTGCTACATACAGCTGCCATAGCTGGTGTGTCCCTGACCCCCGCAGCTGTGTCAGATGACAAAGGTAACACTGTTGTTATGACGTCATCAGCCAGCCCCCTCTGGTCTGAGAGGGTGTTGAGAGCAGTCTGTACAGAGATGGGCTGCTCAGTGGGGCTGGCTTCAACACCAATGAAGGGAAGCACAGCAAAGAAGGTAAGTGTGGGGCTGCGTGATAGTACAAGACTAATGGAGATAGTGTTACAAAACATAGCATCAATCGTTAAAACCCGCACACAACTGCTGTCGCGTGTTTATCACTCAGCCTGGAAGGCTCCTGCTGTGTGGTGGTTTAAGACACCGGCACGCTGTCTGCCAGAAGAGGGATCATGAGCTGTACTAAGCCTGTGGCACAGACCTTGCTGCTTGTCAACTGTTCGCAGGTTGTGGTTCCAGGATCTCTCAGCTTAGCCTGGCAGATTGGCTTGTCAGTTATGTCGTCACAAGCAGCCAAATCAGATCCAGTGGCAGCTGTCTTACAACTCTACAATGGTGGCGGCAAACTGCTACTACACACTGGCAAGATTGTGGATGTGGTACGGAAAACCAAGGAAGGCTTTGTGACTGGCTTTGTGCGCATTGTGAAAGTGGCACAAACCTCTGACAGCATCTCAAGCACAGCAGCTGCACCTGATACCACCACAAGTACAGTTCGAGCTGAGTTGGACTGCCAGGGGTCACAAGCTGTTCAGGAGGAGGACAAATACTCCATAGCACCAACTGCAGCAGAGAAGGCAGCTCCAGACGGTGACATGAACACTGTGATCATAGACTTTCAAAATGAGAACCTTGTGGCAAAGTCATCAACAGGTGTTGTGCTTGCTTGTGTGCCTGATCTGATCTGTATACTGGAGTCCAGCAGTGGTTTAGCTGTGGCAACAGAAGACATCAGATACGGGTTGTTGGTGTCAGTGGTTGCACTGCCTGCTCATCCTATGCTAAGAACAGCGGCAGCTTTGAGTGTTGTTGGCCCTGCTGCATTTGGCTACCCGAGTGGTGATGTTGTCTACACGCCTGTAGGCGGGTTTCCTGACTTGCCAGGTGTGCATCAACTGCATGTGCAGAGACACCGCTGATGCTCACAACAAGCAACAGCTTTTGCAGCGGGTCATGCTTTGAACCTTAGAGCTGGGCATTTTGATTGTAGTTAAGCACTCACAAGAGTTGTCCTTCGCTGAAATGACAAGCCGTATTCCCTTTTGCAGTATTAGCACTACAGCATTGTCAGCATGAGACAATCACAAGCCCGCTGGTTCCAGCCTTCTGTTCACATACTCACAGTGCATATTATTCAGCTGTACTAGGCATCTTACTTGTTGCATGGCTAACTTGTTTACATACTCAGCGGCCAAGTCGTTGATCTACTCAACTCAGTTGATAATAATGATAAATAATGATGAGAATGTACGCATAAAGGCAGCCCATGTTCACTAACAGCAACAGGTATGAAGCAACTGCTGCTGCTATGATATTCACTTGATGCATGAGCCATCACCTTGTCAATGAGGCCCTGCAAACCAACCAGACTGTCTTACTGACCAAACATCTAGCAGCCATTGCTATTGTTTCATGCAGCCGGACTGCAGCCTCTGATATGTAGTGCATATCCATTCCTGCTGCAGACTCAATGCCCACGACAACATGACTCATACAGTTTACCAGTGCTGCGAGATGTGGTCATTACATGACAATGAATGTGCTGGCCTGCTGGTCATTCGCGCACATACTATGTAGTACACCATCAGCACCTGCGCCACTACTTCCACCCATGCATAAGTGTCCAAAGTTCAAAAAGGGTGATGCAGGGGTGTCCATGCAGAACACCGTCGGTCAAAGCGCAGATGACTGCAGTTGCAGCCCCCTTGCCACATGTTGCCAGCACACATCGACACCACTTCGCAAGCAATACTTGGCGTGGCTCGGAGCTGCCCAAGAGGTGTTGATGGATGCCTGGATATATGCAGACCATCCAGCTGCAACCAAGTATTTGCTGCTGCTGTGACCAGACTTCGCGCATCTATCAAGTCCATAGGACTACATTTGATGCCACTTGGACAACACCTTGTTGCAAGAGTCTATCTAGGACACCTAAAAGAGATAATCAACGCTCCTAGACCATCACCATTGTTGCCATGGGGTAGTGGTATCACGGTGCTAGTCATCAATGGGCTGGCAGTGCTGTTCAGGCTACGTAAGCAGCTACTGCATGTGGGTGCTGATGACTGTCCCTTGATGACTACTGGGAAGGGATCCGACTGCCAGCTGTGACTCTTGTCACCATCAACTGCAATTGCTGTTGCCAGCAGTTGAGATCATGTGTTGAGCTCTGGAACGGGCAACAGGGTGGAATGCAACAACAACAGACGACACTGCCTGCACAGCAAGGCCAGAACAATCAACTAGGCATAATGCGCTGCAATGTTCCATGCACAAAAGCTTCGGATGTGATACTGATCATGTTGGAAGCAAACAAACAGCTGTAGCAGCTTGGTGAGGATGCATGGCAATGTGCATGCATGCAGATTCATTGTTCAGCTGACCGAATTCAAACTCATGCAAGGTGAACATGGTGGCAGTGTTCAGTAAACACACCTGAACAGCAAATAATCTTGATGATTATGGAATGTAGGCTTCTGGGGGTGGTGGCTGGAGCTCTCCACCACGCATGTCGAGCAACTGCACCAATACCAAATAAGCTATACCGAAGAGGACAGAGATGGCTCCAGTCACAATGGCTGTGCCCTGGCCTGGTTTCAGCAGAGGGGCGTTGGGAGCTTCTGCAGGCGGTTGTTGCTGCTGTTGCTTCTGTTCTTCTGTGACGACTGGGCTTGACTGCTCGTTGGGTGACTGCCTATCGCTCTCCGCTCTGCAGATGATGTGCCTGCTGTGCACGGGTCTGCTGCTGCCTGTTGGATGCCACTTAAGGCTGCATGCCGGTTGTAATGACCTCGTTGGCGCGCTCAAAGGAGCAGGCTTGTGCCGTGCGATCTGCATGCTTATGCGGCTGTTCAAGCTGAGCCAGTGAGTTTCGGGTGGGTATGGTGGTGCCTGCAACTGTGGGAGCAGTGGGCCTGTCTTGGAGGCTTGTTAAGCAAGCACATTGGCCAAAATATTACGTCAGGTAGCAGTTTCAACACTTCAAGGCTGGCCTGGCGTACGATTTAGTTTAGTTTCGCTAAACCCGGCAGTGCGTTGTGCGTGTGCTGCCTGCACGGGCAACGCCGATTTGGCACTTGCATTGTGCAACAGATCCTTGGGATGACATAGAAACCTGGTTCACTTGCTGCAAACACTATTGCTCAGGGTTACAGACAGGGCGATTTGGTCAGGAGCTCTGCTGTCTCTCAGTGCGATCTAGGCGGTCACATATATTACTTGTATGACATCAATAGAGCCTAATTGTAAGCCATATTAATTTTGACATCAGTGCCCAGCTGCATAAGGGCTGCCGTGTACGCTATACGGATGTAGATGGAAGTAGCTTGATATGAGGTAGGGATTGTGATAGAATGTTAGGGTCATCGGACGAATGCGTGGCCAGCTAGCAGGATATGCTAATTGCATCGGACAGATGGCAGCTGCATGTTCAATGTTTGGTTTCTGCATGCTTCCAGGAGAGCTCGCTGCGTCATTTATGGTTGCTTCATCTGTCGCAGTCGCAGAGTAGCGGCAGAGCTTCATTGAGGTTGCCAGAGTACCTCAAGTGTACAGGACAGTCCACAATGCACCAGCACTTGCGGGGATGCCCTGCTAGGGGTACTGCAGACGGCGTCATGAAGGCAATAACTGACAGATACGGAAGCAGTGTTGTAGTTCACAGGTGCGGAGGGATCTGCACCAATCAAGTTGCAGATGGGGTGTTCAGGCTGTGTGTGCTTGAACCTAATGCAGATGCAGTATCAGGTCAGGTTGCAGTCCTGCAGGGACCTGACGTTGATATCATGCAATAGGTTCAATCAGCGTACAACCTTACATGAATGCAAGACGTCATGGGTATCTCAGTGTCAAAGTGGCTGACTTGCCCTGCTGCAACTTCTCCTGCAGGGTGTTCACTGCATCATCCAACCGTAGGCCTCTGGCTCGTCAGCGACTAGCAGTCAGTTGCCCAGCAGTAGAACAGGACACAGAAGCTCCATCATCTTCTGGCAGGCCATGTACAGACAGTAAGTAGCACCTTGCTCACAATCACGCTTAGCCAGCTTCATTTGGCAACCAAGGATGAATCGTTGTCTTTGGTCACAGGTCAAAGTCGGCCACATGACACAGTTTTCTTTTGCAATGCTGAGTTTGGGCCAAGCAGTGAGAGCCTTTAGACTGCAGCAGCTCACATGCGATGTTTGCAGGGATTCAGCATAAGTATTCCATTCACCATGGGACAATGCCGACAAGACACAAATCACACATGTTGCCCTCTGTCTGTCCTTCCAGGTGATCTTATCCAGGCGCTTTTCCAGACTGAGCCACCCACCATTGCAGCATTTGCAGAAGACTCAGAGGCTGTGCTCAAAGCACAGTTCTATGCAAAACTCAGAAAGTGAGGAGCCATGCTGTGCCTGAGCTAAAGCAGCAATATACAACAAGCATGTGATTCTAACTCAGCGCCACCTTCACGCATAGGCCATGTAGAGAAGGACATCAAACGCATGTATTTGCTAGACACAGAGCAGCCTTGTCTTGTCGACCACGGATCAGCTTTGGTGTATGAGCAAAAGCCGTTGCATGCTTCAGTTGGCATCTTGATTTCTATCAGTTTGCATCAGCCAGACAACAGCTGAAAGCCGTTCTCTTCAATATGTTGCCTCATGCTGCTGACTGTGGTCGTATCACTTGCAGTGCGAGCACCCTGCCGCAGCTATGCAGCGTCATTCAGCTAGAAGCTTCATTCTTCAACCACAAGTCAGTCACACATGCGCTCTACAAGCTCAGCAATATGTGCCGTGCTCACTTCACACAGTTGCAATCAGCAAACCTAACCACCAGGTGGGTAAGCCCACGATCTGACTTTGCTAGCTGTGGCTGCTGTGCGCTATGTGCAGCGCTTGGAGCGGCAGCTGCTGATTTGGGCGGCAAGAGAGCCATTTTCCTGCAGCTCTTTGTCCTGCTGGCTTCTTTGCTGATCACAAAATGCAGAGATCCTTTGAGAGTACAATGGACATGTTTTGTACTTGCAAGCATGCCTCGCCTGCAGACTCCATCTTGTAGCCAACACTATTCACTGCAGTGGGTGTACTGTGTGTGATTTGTTCCTGCTTTGCATGTTGATGAGTTTGAAGTGCAGAACACTCTTGTCTGACACACGACACTGCTTCATTGTTATACAGGGCCGCTCAACAAGCCGCTTGGGTGGAATATGTAGAGCCAGCCTTGCAGACGCTGGGTCAGCTGCTCATCCGCCACATGGCCCAGTGTGACGCCTGGGGTGTTTCTATCAGCTTTTGGGCATATGGCAACCTGCAGTGCAGTGATGAGGCAGTCTTTGCAGCACTATGTGAGCGTGGCCTGCAGATCATGCACACATTTACCCCTCACGACTGTGCAGCAGCTTTGGTTGGGATATCCAAGCTCAGAGTTCGGCCAAGGTGTCAGCGTGAGTTTGTTGACTATCTACTGTCTCATGCGTCGGGGTTGCTGAGCAGAGTAGACCAATGGCGCACACAAGAAGTGGCAAACGTGTTATGGGGACTGAGCAAGATTGGCGCAGCCGGGCCATCAAGGCGCGCACTTTTAGAGGGGCTGCTGGAGATGACGTTATGGCGCCAGTCAGAGTTCAAGATCAAGGAGCTGTGCTTGATAGTATACAGCTGTGGGCGGTTGCAGCTGCGCATGCCGCTGCAACTGGCACGCATCACAGCACACATTGCCGGCCGTATGGATGAGATGAATCCAACAGATGCTGCACATGTTGTTTGGGGCTGTGCGAAGCTTGGAATGCGGCCAAGAGGGCACCTGCTGGAGCAGCTTCCAGAGCTGATGTGCAAACAGCTCCAGAACTTCAAGTCTCAGGTAGATGGTCCTTGTATCATGTCACTCAATAGTCTTCTGTGTTTTGCTCTTAAACTACTTACTGGCTGATGAACAGCAGAAATGCGTCAATGGTCCTGTACTTCAATCCCAAGAGCAGTATGGTGGATCAGGAGAAAGGATTGTAGGGGACAAATATGTGTCCTAGTATTGCCAGTTCCTGACAACTTTGTCTTCTTCTGCTGTGTTCTGCAGGAAATCTGCAATCTGTTGTATGGGTATGGCTGCCTCCACTGTCAACATCCCTACCTGCTGGAGTCAGTTGCTCGCAGCTGCATACACCGTCTGCATGAGTTCTCAACGCAGGACTTGTGCTTGACGTTGTGGTCCTTCGGCATGTTGCGATACTGCCCCGAAAGGGAAGACTTCTTTGACCTGGCGTGCAGAATACTACTGCAGCGCAGCAACCGCCTGATCCCCTTGCAGATAACAATGGCAGCCAAGGCATTTGCGCGCATGATGTATCAGCCTACGCCAGAGTTCATGCAGCGGCTGTCGCAGCTTGCCATTCAGAAGATGCATCAGTTCAGTCCGTTGGAGCTGTCACAGCTTCTGTGGGCGTACTCCAAGCTGGGGTACAGAGATGTTCAGCTATTTGAAGCTGCAGTAGCGACCTTCCTGCAAGACATGAAGCAGGGTACCAGGCGGCTGCCCAAGACCACTGTAGATACCGTGGTGTTGGCGTGTGGCTACATAGGCTTCTGGCCGCAGCCATTGATTGACACTGCTGAGTCACAAGGCATCTATGTCAATACCACCAAGCAGAGGGAGTTGGGCGATGTAGAGCAACTGCTACCTTTCTTGCCTGATTCACCAGTGTCTCACAGCAGCAGCTCTGGGACGGTGTTTGCAGCAGAGCAAAGTAGTGCTAGCAGCAGCAACAGCAGTGTTATAGCTGATGCCAGCAATAGTCAGGTGATGAGTGCTGTACATACTGCCATGCTGGACACTGAAGCATGGGAGTTCGTTCAAGTTGACAGCAGTCAAGTGCCTCCGGAGCAGCAACAGGACCATCATCAATGGCAAGAGCAGCAGCAGCCTCGACCGTTGCCCCCAGTCCTAGATGTTGATGCCTTAGGGCAGCAGCGGCGGCAAAGAAGCAGCAGCAGTCATCTGACCGATCACCAGCAGCTGCAGCAGCAGCAGCAGGAGTCGCAGTGGATGATGCAGCAAGGCATCAGCTCTGAGCAGCAACTGAAAGGTGCCAGCACTGTGGGCATACAGCAGCAACAACAGCAGCAGCCCCAGCTATTTCCGCGCTCTGATGGCCAGTTGCACAGTGTGCAGCAGCAACAACGCTCCGGTCGGTCACCTCGACATACTCATGCTGGCACAGAGTTGGCAAGGAGCGAGCTGTCTGCAGTGTCACAACCAGTGCATCCGCTAGCAGCAGCAGCTGCAACAGCTGCAGGCACTGGAGTTGATTAGAGCAGCGTTGTTGGCAGGCACAATGTGAATAGTCTGGTGTATATAGCACAAGCACAGTTGCAATGAATGCTGTCTATTGCAGGATGCACCTGATTATAGGCGCGTGTTGATGCTTGGGGGTATTTTGCTGGGTGTTTGGGTGTCTGCATGTATCAATGTGCATGGTAGGCAGGAAGTGGACGTGCTGGGCCCCAAGGGCAATATGCACTGAATACCTGCGTTGCGCGCTGCACACGCCACCAGTGCACAAGTGTGGCACCAATGAGAAGAGCATGAAGTAGGCCAGTAAGTGTAGGGAAGCAGGGTGGGTTCTCACCTGTGACAAATTGTCTAGCATACTGTAGTACCATCAGGAGTGTTGGTGTTGTGTTCTGCGGCAGGCAGTCTCAGAGGCAGGTACGGTAAACAGGAAGCCTGTTGGCAGTAGCGTTGGCCGGCTCTATGCACATCTTCCGGCTGCACATCTTCTGGCAGGTGTTGTGACATCGTGAGCAGGCAAAGTAGCATTATCTGGTTTGGAAAGGTGCCTTAATCGTGCTTGAGGTGTGCAGGGAGTTCTTCAGCGGCTGATTCGTTTTCCAAAGACATGATACCATGGCACATGTGCACATGATGCGTAACCTTGGACAGAGCCATGTTTTCTTTATCCTTCACCAGCCGGACAGTCACGGTATTGCAATGCCAGAGTTGATGTATGTACCTCGTACCAATTACTCTGTCCGTGACTCTGCCTGTCACTATTGCTAGTGCAATCTGCAAGTAGTAGTAGTAGACACACCCATTCCGGCCACGAGGCCCTTGGGCAATAAACAATCGGCTGGCTGAGCCAGCCATACCATAAGATACAGCAACCCCTCTGCAAGTATGGAGCGTCTTCCAGCGATTATCACATGATGTTCTGTCGGGCAACTCCAAGCCTTGGGCAGTCCTCATCAGCCTCACCCAGGGATAGCTGTCCCGCTGTCACAGTGTTATTGTGCCCTGGCTGCTGACGGTGTCACCTGAAGTACGGACACTTCTTGCTTGTAATGGAAGTTGCGTCAAGTTTTTCCTCGGAACGGAAGTCGAGCAAAGGGCGACGCATACATTGGGTAAGCAGATCTCTTAGTCACTTGCTTTGCTCGCGCGTATGCACCTGTGTATATAGTTGAGATGTATACATGGCTCCCAGCAAGGTAGCACGTCAAAGTGCATACTGTGCAACGTTAACGTATGTGTCAACACATACGCATGCAAGCGGGATTCGTCAACAATGCTGCGTATCTCAACATGCTGCATATCTTGTCTGTTTTACACTTAGTCCTGTCGTTGAGCCGCCCTGTCAGGGCGTGCTAGCAGTGCTTGCAACCTTGGGCGGGCGACTGGTCAATGCGAACATTTAAATCCGTTGTGGGTCGTTATGACAATCATGAGTTTCTCGTCAAAGCGACCGGTCGCTATAAAAGTATAATACATGCTGAGTAGCTTAAGTGTCGGTTATACTGGTGTCGGTTGTCGTGTTGACGTGCCTTGTTCGTCCCGCACAGGAGCAAAGCAGGAACATGAGCAGACTTCACGACGTGCACCGCCTGCAAGTCACTGGCCTAATACGCAATAACAGCGGACGTCTTTCGTGGTTGATTTGCTCGCTCATTTAGCGTTGCTAGGGCGTATTTGGTGGACATAGACATGTCTGTTGATGGAGCAGTCCTTCAGAAGCAGCTTGACGAACTATCTGACCTGTTGAAGCACCCGCACAAGTCAAACGTTGTGTCCTTCTGTGACACATGCAGTGCCCCTGTCACGGATGTCAACGCCAGAGGTCAATCAGGCAAGACAGCACTCATGCTTGCCTGCCAGCTGAGCTGTTGTGAAGCCATCCGGCTATTGCTACAGCACCCTGACATAAATGTCAATTACAAGAGCAGCTATGGGGCCACTGCCCTCATCTACGCATGTTGCAGCAGATCAAGGGAAGCGGTACTACAGCTCGTAGTCGTACCAGGGCTGGATGTGAACGCAGCCACAGATGAAGGCAGAACAGCACTCATGTTTGCAGCAGATACCTGCTTTGCTGATGCCATGCAGCTGCTGTTGTCCAGCCCAGATATCTTGATCAATGCCAGGGCAGCCGACGGTTGGACAGCTCTGATGCTAGCATGGATAGGCAGTTCACTCAGGGGGTGCAGCTGCTGCTGGCCTCACCAGGTATTGATGCCAACTGCAGGAGCAGTAGTGGCAGGACTGCAATGATGATTTGCTGTGAAAGAGGGTTTAATGAAGGCCTAGAGCTGCTGTTATCTCAAGAGGACATACAGCTGAACCCTGCCACTACTAATGGATGGACATCCCTGATGTGGGCTTGCAGCAGTGGACAAGTTGGTTGTGTGCAGCAGCTGCTGACAGCCAGCCCAGCCGGCACACTTCACCTTGATGCTGTCAATGACGACAATCAGACAGCACTGCTGATTGCCGCCAGCAAGGGGGATGACAGCATCGTTAAGCTGCTGCTAGCAGCAGGAGCCAGCCTACCATTCGGCAGTGGTGTTGATGCAGGAGTCAGGCAAACCCTGACGGCGGTCATCTGGGAGTTGGCACAAACAGCAGCTGCTCCTCGTTCATGCTTATAGCATGCTTCTATAGCTTCTGAACTGGCAGTGCTATATAGTGACATATCAAAATGCCAGCAGCTGCAAAGCCAGCACTACTGGCAGCAGTAGCACTGCCAAACAAGGAAGTATGCTCACGCACTTTGATCAGCTGGAACAGGTAGTTGTCGCGTAGGTGGATCTCAGAGGGTCTGAGTCAGAACAATTTCAGCTTGGCAGCCACCATCTCATGACGGCAGATCACTCACTGGCAGACTCAGCATGGCCTGTTTGTTGGACTAAGACGATCCACCTGCCAACAGCTAACAATTTCATTGCGGATGAGCCCTTGTCATGAGCACGGGGAGAGGACCTTCTGCTACCAGCTGTAGGCACTCTCTAATGAGAAATTATAATGGCGCATTTCGGTGTCAGGTGCTTACCATACTCCGAGGATGGACGTTGGTATGGGGGAAGCACGGATACATGTGAAAGAAAGTTTGGCTGATGCAGCAAACGTGTATAGAGACCCGTTCATCACCTCAGATCACAACGATAGCCTAGCCATGGCAAAGATGCCACATACCATGCTCACTGAGATCGGATCAGATTTCCACCGAGTAGCCTTGCCTAGCAGACTATGCATGTTAATATCCTAGAGCCGGTAGTGACTGGCGTGGCATATGACACGGCTGGCCTAGCCTGAGCAAGCCAAGCCTTGAACCCGAGAGTCTTCTGGCCAGGGTCAGGTGTCAAAAAGTTGGGTGTCACAGTGACTACTAGTACTACTGCTCGCACGCAGAACGTATTCTGCATTCAATGTTTCACTGTTAGCTGGCCAGTGGCAGCACGTGCAGCTATACAGGAACGTACCCAAAGATAACTCTCCGATATACCTTAATTACTGACAGACAGTGCAGCAAAAAACCAACTGGTGCAACATTGCAGGAGCCCGGAATAACATGGCATAGCCTGGGCGCCATGGCCTCTGCCACAATATCTCAACAGCGCACCAAACTCCAACAGATTTACTGAGTTAACTGAAACATTCTAGCTGTTGCATCATCTGCTGCTGACAACACCATGCTGCCGTCCATGCTGATAGCCAAATCTTGTACTGCTTCAGTATGTCCATGGAGCTCTTTCACACAGCCTGATGTTCTGAGGTCCCACAGTCGCACTACGCCGTCAAGACACCCAGTGGCAACTAGTGGCTGCTGCTTGTGCCAGGCCATTCTGGTGATGGGCTGCACAGCACGACGATGCAGAGCACATGAGAAAAAGCATATGAGAAAGAGCATGCTTAGTCAAAAGTGCATTTGGCAGCATAGGACAACAACCTATTACTACCAGCAGACTGCTTGTGACATGAGGGAGAGGTGTGTGTTGTAACGCAGCTCGTAACCCATGCTGCTTGCTGCGCCTGCATGCACAGTGATCGCCAGCTAATAGTGCAAACTCGCTAGCACAGCATGCGTTACCACTGACACATAAGTGACATATGTACTGAATCCGGCACACCATCTCACCTCTGGGTGTTGGCAAACTCCTCTTTCTGCAAGAGCACCCATGTCCCAAATGATCAACTTGCCATCTATGCCTGCTGTAGCTGCCAGGCCTAGGTGACTGCTGAAGCCAGCTGCTTCTACAGAGTCTTCGTGACCTGCAAGCAACAAACCCATCAAAGCTCACAGTCATTACTGTGTTATCCTGGTCGAAGGATACTGCACATGCGTGCCAGCAACAGATAAACATTTACGATGTGAAAGCATTGTCTATATGCATGTCAACCTTTGAAGCAAACATTCAAGGAGACACAAAAACGGGAAGATGACAAGCTTGTCCTGCATGACTTGAGCTCATGCCCATCTCTCCCTCAGGCTGCCCCACACCAACCTGCAGGAGTCTGCAGTGACACACAGCATACACTCTGCTCGGGTGTTGCATGATGTACGCCACCTCCTCACCTTGTAACGACCCAACAAGCCTACTATTCTGAATGTTTGTTACCCTCACAGAGCCGTCCTGCGCCCCTGAGATCACAACATGTCCCTCTCCATGCACACCCAGACAGGTCAGCCCTTCTTCATGGTATGGTCTGCCAGACAGGTGCAGGGTGCATTCGCCTGTTTTTGGATTCCAGACACGTAAGCTGCAGTCATTGTCGCCACCCGCTGATATCACAAGTTTCCCGTCTGGTGTAAAGGCGCCTGCAGTCACTGGACCACTATGACCAGAAAACACCTGCAGTTGACATGGCATCTTGAATCACGAGCGGATAATACCTCACGTTGATCTAGTTACTTGCAACTGATCATGAACAGCAAGCCAAAGTGTCAGCACCATGTTGGGGATGACAAAACTCAAATATGTTCCCTCACAACTGACAGTTCTGTCAACTTTGACCCCCACTGCTCTCCTTACACCGAGTCACCTGCATACACTGCCCAGATTGCGCCAGCCACATCCACATGGTAAAGTCCTCACTCCCTGCTAACAACACGTCACCCTTGGGATGCCACTGCAGCCATTCAACTCCGTCTCCTGGGCCCTCAAGCGTCTGTAAGCAGTGGCCATCTGATACCTGCCACACTCGGACAGTGCTGTCCAGACTGGCTGTTGCTAACAAGGAACCTGTTGCAGGAATAAGGAATAGATCAGTCCTAGAAGAGCAACTGCAAATGCTCACAGCACGAAGGGCTTGCAACAGTAGACCCATGCAAGCTGCTGCTGTTCTGTCGAGAAAAGTTTTTTCAATATCATGCCGCTGAACAGCTGCTTCTGGTTACCTGTTGCATTGAAGGCCACAGAGACGACCGAGTCTGTGTGCCCTGCAAGCTCAATGGTGGACATGGTGCCTCCAGTGTCTTCTGCTGCGGCTTGGCCTACCTGTGGCATTTGTGCATGTGAAATCATGTTGCCGAACATTGCATACAACTCAAGGCGGGAAGATCATATCATACATGCAGGCTGTAAGCCCCAGACAGATAGCGGCAAAGAGTGAGCAGCATATCTTTGAGAGGTCTCAGGTGCACATGTTGATGAACCAAGAGAACACAGCTACTCCAGATTGTATGCTGTATATCTGACCACGTCAAGCTTGTCAGTTGTCGTAGCACACAGGTCAGTCATATACCTCCTCATGCCATCACTCACCCTCCATATGAATGCCTTGTCATCCTGACCACCTGTGGCTACCAGGTCAGGCTGAGCAGGACTCCAGGCAACAGCCAATACAGCGTCTGCAAGAGACATACAGCAATGTGTAATAATGCATAAGCAGTTTGAACGTTTGCTGTATTATGCATGCGGGCACTGGCATGCCTTACTATCCTTGCTGCTGCCCAGGCTGCTGCTGCTGCTGCTGCCATGAGTTATGGGCCATGCACAACTGCCGCTGGGTGGATTGTGACGAGATCAGTAAACGCTGCTTCACTGTTGATAGCACTGTATAAGCTGGCCTGGCCGCCACAGGCGCAGCAAGCATTGACTGCAGCACAACTGACCTCCATGTCCCTCAAAGCACTGCAGAGAGTCATCTTCCATTGGGTGGTCAGCCGGACCAGCCTCTGCATCATCCCCATCGTCACTGCTGGCTGCGTCTTCCAGCATGCCTGTGTACGGTGACAGCTCTTCACCGTTAAAGTGGCCGCGCAAGGTACAGTCACGTCGACGTGCTGGCGGGAATTTATTGCGCATGGCGCACCTTCGCCTTCAAGATCGTCTAGAACCTGACCTTCTAACCCATCTACGCCTTCTTGAGCAATGAATGCTTCTGGCTCCTCTGACGAGGTCTGGTCATGAACGTCTTGACGTGCCATGGCTGCAACAGGCCCAAAGGCACAACTTTACACTGAAACAACATCAAAGGCTGCAACCATGCAGTTCCCATCAGCACTTGACGCCGAATCGCTTGCAGGAACAACAGCACAGGCGCAGTATAACAGGCACCTGCTGACTGCTGGGTTGCTACGCGGTGGATCTCCACAGCTTCGAAAGTGCTTGCAACTCACGCTTGTATCTTGCATACGGATTGTTGTTTACGCTGCTGTGATCAGTCTGCTCTCCGAAAAGACATTTTCATCCTCTGCAGATACGTGTACTTGCAAAGGCTGTATACAGTACTGCTTTGTAACCACTGTCAGCCGTTTGCGGACTCAGCATCATCAGGTATTGATACATCCTGATGAGCTAGAGGAGTTTAGGAAATCTGTCTCACGGGGAATGGTGGATGATATGACTGCAAACTTGTGGGTCCCATCCGATGCAGTGTGTGATGCAACGAGGTGGATCAATGTTGTCGAGTCTGGCTTCAGCCTCAAGCATCAGACGACCTGCTGCTCAGCAATAACTGTATTCGGCTGTGCATCAGCATTATCAGGTCAAAACGTGTGACGCTGTGCACGTGAACAAAGCGACACACAACCGTGTATTTGCCACTCGTAAACAAATGCATGTACAAAAAGGATGCAAGCATTGCCTCCTGCACAGAGTATCCTGCGACTCTCGACCGTATCATCATCAAGTATATGGTCTTTGCGTGTATCAATTATTCCTCCTGTGAACCCATCATATGTAGGAAAGGACTTTCGCCAGCTAGCAGCAGATGCATGTGAGGTTTTGCCAGCAGGTGAAATCAGTATAGAGGGTCTCAACACAGACGCAGGAAGCATGATGCAAGAAGGGCGACAGCTTCTGAAGCTGTATCACAAGCCATTGTCAAACTATTAACAGCTGTTGAGGGCCTCGAGTATCCCAGTGCTCAGCAGGGAAAGCATGAGTATAAACTGCACCCTCATCCTGGGTGCTAATTAGGCACTTGATACCCTCCTGAAAACAAGATGATATGCTGTGCAGGTGGCCGACAGCTGCTGATATGTCTCAGGACGTTTGGAAGCTGCGCTGCAGCGGTTTTGCAGCATCGTACCACAGTATTGATATCAACTGTCGCATCTCAGGCTGCGATGGACTGCGGGTGTTGTATGCTCAAATTGTGCATCAAGATCGCTGCTATGTCTTTAGAAGAACGCATAACAATCAGATAACATTACTTGCAGGGTGTAGTCTTTTGTGCAAGGAGATTGGCAGATCTAGCCCTATTTCAGTTGCTCTATGATCCAGGAGAGGGTGCTGGGTTGGCAGTGTACAGTAAGCAGTAGACTGCATTGTTATGGGCTTTGAAACATAGCTGTGGCATCTGGCCATGACCGCTAGAAGTGATAATGACTACTTGCATCATGCAAGGGCAAAAAGTATAGAATATTGTGTCATGACGTGCAAGATACAGTATGGTTCATCTCCGTCCTGTGTCTGACATGGTCTCCAGCTGCGATGAGCTGGTCCTGCCATGCAGCTGTTGATGTTGCGTACTTATAGAGGTGCTGAATACTTGATCAACCAAGTTTTTGAGTAATTACTGTCCTTATCACTGTACTTCTAAAGCGCGGGTGTGAGAGCGCGGGCAAAGCAGATTGACGATCAGGAAACTAGCCGAGTGCACGAGTCGACAAAATAGCATCAATGTCTTGCTTTATGAGCCACAGGAGCAGTACTTCTCTGCCGTCCGTCGTTGTTAGTGGCCATCGCTCACCCCGTTCGTGCTCCCAGTGCTCGCAAATGCTTTGGTGATCACGTTAGTTCTCACCAACAACCAGATTGCTTGCGTATGTTGTTCTTTCTTTCACTGTCACGAATACAGAGCCGAGGCACTCTTTACCGTAATCACAACAGCATGATTGCTGACCTGTGGTACACCGGAAACGGTGCCCTCATTGTGACATATGGCATTCGTTGAATGTACGACCGGTTATTTAGAAGCAAGTCACAGGCTTCAGCGCAGATCAGCCTTCAGCAACCGGACGGTGCTGCAGCAGCAGTCACGCGCTCACGCGCTTGGGGAGCTTGAAGAAGACAAAGTTCCAACGATAGTATAATCTTTTGGATATTACGTTGCAGACGCGTACTTGTCGGTGGGTCCAAACGTCGGTTGCACCGGCCTTGGCAGCATTTACCAGCTGCTACATGCTGTAAGAGTCTCCTGGTCAGTGACTATGTAGGCAGTCGTTAGGAGACCTCTGCAAACGTCTAAACAACATAATTGTAAACTGTACCGCATGCTGTGTACATCCAGGTGCCAAAGCTGGTCAGAATGCAGATAAGCCCTAACGAGCTATGGCGCACTAGCGCTGCAACAGCAGTGGAACTGCTTCGGACCCAGCAAGTCACCCCTTTGCAGCTTATTGATGCAGCTGAACAGCGTTGGAAGGCAAGTTACCATGCTGGTCTGACATATACTACGGCATGACAGGCCGTGCATGCAGCTCAAGGTGTCCTTCAGGGTGCATAGTGAAGATGTAGCGTCCCTTTGTATTCATGTCTCTTGCCTCTGCAACATGACTGATATTGGTAAATACACAACGTCATGTGAAGTTTCTTCTTC
Organism: Coelastrella sp. M60; assembly: GCA_001630525.1. Lineage (NCBI taxonomy): Eukaryota > Viridiplantae > Chlorophyta > Chlorophyceae > Sphaeropleales > Scenedesmaceae > Coelastrella > Coelastrella sp. M60. The sequence goes on along the minus strand of LWCB01003492.1, from coordinate 4,291 downwards.
ACAAAATCCAGGAAACTGACCACCTGATCAACGCCATGCCTATTACAGCTTGGGACCAAGCTCGGACAGAGGCCGAGAAGCTCATGAAGCAGGGATATCCAGACAACCCTCCAAGAGGTTACCTCTATGGTATGTTGGGCCATATGTGGTTTTCATTGTACAACAGCGCAGCAGAGACATATTGTGTTGCTATCAACTCACACTTTGAAGAATGTATGCATGCATAAGGTCACCTTGCTGCAATCAATAGCAATAAACATGTTTATGAGAGGTGGCATGGCTGCTGACAAAGCCCAGAGCTCTACATTGCTCCCTGTCTGCCGTCAGGTCTACCAATTGCTGTGAAAGACCTCACAGCAGTAAAGGGCTTGCCATTTACTCAGGGCTCCCTGCTGTACAAGGACAGGATTGCCAATCACGATGACCCATTAGTGCAGCGACTGAGAGAGAAGGGCGCTATCATCGTGGGTAAGAGGCCTGTTAGTTGTTACTATCATGAATACCATCCTGACATAAGCAGATAGGCGCTGCTTTGATGATTGCATTGCAACTGACGACAAGTATTCCACAATCAGCTCTGTGTACACCGTGCTGCAAGGGGAATGCAACAGCTGATTGATCAAAGTGCCAAAAGCTACTGCACAGCGGGTCTCTCACTCCTTCCACTCAGCTGCTGCCAGTACAGTAATGCTCATGTGTTCAAAACTGAAGGGCTGCTGTCCTGCAGGTAAGACCAACACTCCTGAATTAGGTGCTGGGTCCCAGACCTACAACCAGGTGTTTGGTACCACCTACAACCCTTGGGACACGACCAAGACTGCAGGAGGGTCATCAGGAGGGTCCGCAGCAGCTGTAGCTGTGGGACAAGTGAGCACAGGATATCATGTCGTCTGCTGCTATTGAATCGCCTACTAAACGCTGGTGATTGTAGATGTTTGCCATTTTCAGCAATTGCAGATACCTGCAGTCGAGTGACGCCAGCAGAACAACACATCAGGCACACCTGAGTAGGATCCTTTTCTGTTGCTGTCAACTAGCAAGCATACCAAGCCTGTCAGAGATGTACTACACCAGCGACCATTTTTTCCGCACGTGGGTGATTGCACAACTGTCAACAGTCTTTGTTGGGAATATTGTCTTGTGTCACGTTGTGGTCCAGGTGTGGCTTGCTACTGGTACTGATCTAGGTGGCTCCCTGCGCAACCCAGCTTCATACTGTGGTATTGTTGGCATGCGGAACACAGTTGGTCTGGTGCCTCAATCTGCTGCTTCAGCGTTCCTGCTTGATGAAGCTCAGCCGGCTTGGAGACTGAGAAGTGTCTCTGGACTCCTGGCACGAAGTGTGGAGGACCTGGCTCTGGGGCTGGATGCTGTGGTTGGAACTCACTTGCAAGACCCTCTGTGAGTACAGGAGAGACCTTCCAAAGGCTCTGACTCGTGGAAAAATATCAGCATCTCACTTCAAACCTGCCATCAGAGCCCTCTATCTATGGTCAGCTTTGCGGGGCGCAGCTCAGCTAATGTCATGGCAGTTTGAGATGCGGAGCCGTGGCATGGAACCCCTTGTTGCTGTGCTATCAACCTCTGCTTCCTGTTTCCTGTGAAGCATATCTGTTATATTCCATACCAGCAAGCTTCACAGTGACAAGCAACAAGAATTGATCCACCCAGCACTGCTAATACATCACTACACCAGACGTCTGCACTCACAGCTGTATTTCTTTACTCTGCATGCAGTTCCCTTCCAGCTCCTGAGCATGCCTTCAGTTGTGCTATCAACTCTACTGCTACCCACAAGCTCAAGAAAGTTGCCTTCTCAGCAGACCTTGGTGGCATCACGCCTGTCTGCTCTGAGGTTGTTGACATCTGCAGGGCAGCAGCAAACTGGTGGAGAACGCAGGGGTTGGAGGTGGTGGAAGATCAACCTGACCTCAAGGACTCGCCAGAAGTGTTTCATGTAAGTTGACATGTTGTGAGTGACGCACATTGTCAAGTTGGTACTGTCAATTGGGTATGGTAGCTGTTGGGTGATAGCAGTTGGACACAGGGGTGCTGGCAAGAAGCAACTGCAACGTATATATATGCTTGGAGACATCCGAAATCTGTTGCACCCAGTCTGCTACCAGCACACATTGGGGACAATCACCACCTAATGCTACCACAAGCTCTTAGGCCAGTATCCATATGCAAGATTGTGCTTTGCTCTGTGTGCTCTTGTGCAAACCCTGCTGAGGTATGTCCAGCATTGACTGACAGCAACAGGTCGATGACACAGCAAGATTTGTAAGGGGCCTTGTCCCAGATTCACTCATCAAGTCAGCCAACCAGCTCCAATTGCTTTTTGCAGATTGTGCGTGCCTTTATTCACAAGCCTGAGGCTGACCGAGTGCTGCATCAACCCAAGGTCTGCAAGATGATGAAGCCTGAGCTCATCTGGCAGCTGGAGGCAGCAGCTCAGGTCACTCGGGAACAGGTGGGTATTGCTGATGGTCCCTGCAGATGATGCATATGGCTGTGGATCTTGTGAAAGTCGTGATTCTATGGTGAGCAAGCAAACATTTGAACAGCAGCTTTCCCAGGCACATGATCTTCATGATGCAACAGTCCCATTATACATGACTGGCTGATATTCCTGGGGAGGCGGCCCCTTAGGAGCAGCAATATCATCAGCATCCTGTTGTGCTTGCATGTATGCTGCGGCATGACCCAAATTACCCTTTTTCTTCTTTCTTCTCATCAGGAGGTTCAGGTTGACACTTCAATCAGACTTCTAAGCACCTGGCATTGGTCAGTGATATTCTTGTATGATATGTTCAGTATGTCTGACACAGATTGCGCCTGGTGCCTCAAGCCATTGACCAGGCTAGGCTCTGGCTGACGTGTTTAGCGTGCTTTGTGCACACGCAGATTGACTGGGCGGTTGAAGCGCATGATAAGCTGTTGGCCAACATGCAGCAGTTTTTCCAGGAGTATGACCTGCTGTTGTGTCCTACGGTGATGATGCAACCCTTTGATGCAACAATTCAGTGAGTGACACATTGAGATGCACACTATGGCACAGCACTTTCAGCTCTCTGTTGACAAGTGTGGTGCATAGAGCAGCTGATAGTGGCCAGTCACCAGCAGACCTAAGGGGTATCAGGTCCTAGGGCCCCTTGCTTGGAGCAATCACCAGGCCTGCTGCTCGTTCAGTCTTGATCAGGCAACCGAGCGAGCTTGCATACACATGAGCTGTATCAGACTGCTGTGATCGATGCAAGCACTGTGTTGTATGATGCTGAGGACTCTGCAAGGTACGGGTGCTGATGAGGTCCAGCCTTGCTGTTGCGGTATGCCAATGGATGCAGCACATTGACAAGCAGTCTCATGTGGTAGTTTGTTAGTGAGATCTGTCCAGGTACTTGACTTTGCAGTGAATCTGAACTGTGTTTGTTCTGTATTGCAGCTGGCCGCACGAGTTTGAGGGCACCAAGTTCAACACATACATAGACTGGATGAAGACATGCTCTGCCATAAGCCCACTGGGAGTGCCAGCTCTTTCTGTGCCTTGCGGGTTGTCCAAGACAGGTACGCGGGCTCGGGTGGGCTGTTGCTGATGGATCGTATGCCTGCATGGTCCAGATACTCCAAATACACAAAGATGCTGAGATGCCTTGCGCCTTCACACACGAAGCTTGACTGTTGTTGCCGGCTCACTGGCTGCTGCGATGTGCAACCGACACGACCACCGGCTTGCATGGTCATTTGCAGTGCTGTATGCTCGTAGTGCCAGCAAGTGTGAGCCAGCTTGCATACCAGACCCAACTTCAGTCATGGCTGGCAGGGTTGCTGCTCAGTCAACCTCCAGCTTCAAGCATCGACAGCATACACGCCATTAATGTGAAATCCTTGAGTAGGTTATGATGGCATGTCACTGTTGATGTCTTGCACAACTGCACTACAGGTCTTCCCATTGGACTGCAGATGATCGGGCCTCAAGGACAAGATGCAGAAGTTTTGGCAGCTGCAGCAGCGTATGAGCGAGCTCATTCGCATCAAAAGCAAGTACCATTGCAATATAGATGAAGTAAGCGGCAAATATGCCTGCAGCAAGTGCTTATGCAGTCAGCGCTGTACCACGCACTGTTTGCATCAGAGATGTTCACCCATGTGGTGCTCTGCTCCACACTCTGCCAATTATCTGGTTATGGATGAGCGTTGTAGTCTTTTGTAAAACGAAAGAAGGTTTCCAACGTCCAAACTCGTCACGATCTCTCAATTGTGTAGCGACGACTCCTATTCCCATCCACAG